>JAHZNE010006579.1:0-64647 GCA_027744055.1 Callyntrura sp. NNG-2020
ATTATTTTTAATCCTATTGTTAACGAAAGGATTATAAACTCGTCGATATTTGTCACAGTCGCAGTTTGTCGCTCTACCACAAGAAAGATAGTAAAAATTGGATAAGGGTGTGTAGGAGCAGTGACATTGCATCAATCTTCAGCAAAATGCAGGTTGCATCATCTCTTTTCATCTGTGTGTATTGTGTTACCGCCAGCAGGAACTTTGTGCATGCTTTCTGCCCACTTTTTTTTGTTATGTTTTAAATTTTCTTCAGGGATTATGAGTATTTCTCAGAAATAATAATAATCGTACCTTTATCATCTCGATTTTTGTGTTTGTGTACGCTAGCGGGCTCATCAGCTTACAAATTAGCTGTTCCGTAAATCGTTCCCTAGGCATTTTTGTGAGAAAGAGTGCAGGTTCGACCGTTTTTGGTGATCGGTGTAGGTGTAACTAGACCGTAGCAAACTCAGATAGCACTACACTGCTTTTTGGAGGATGGATGCTGTTGGGGTGATTTGAGTCATACCCTGTCCCGTACCATTCATTTTCACACGAAGCAACCTTACTTGCCAGCTACACTTCTACCGACAAAGCTTTCACTTTCCCCTTGCCGTCGTTCAAGGCGTCGTGTGGTGTGTGTCTAGTTTTCGTTTGTGGGCTTTTCTTCAGACGGTTTCATGATGTAGCATAGACTTCTGGCTGAGGATGCTTCAGATTTGTATTTGATAGGGAAATAATAGCAAGTGTTTTACATGTTTAATAAAAATACAGCTTAATAGGATTATGTGATTCAATGAATATTTTTTGAGCAACACTTCTTTTCATAACGACCACCATAGTCGCCATATACAACATAACGTTGAAAGAAATTTTTTTATAATATTACTATTTGAGGTAAACCGTTAACAATAATAAGCTGTAGTTAACCAAGAAATAACAGTAGTGTTGCAACAGTAATTTTTATGAAAAATGGTAGGGTGTAAAAGCCAAACAGTTAAATCTAACAACCAGAAAAGGTTCGAAGGGGAATATGAAATGGTTCAATTGTAGAGGTGAAAACAGCTAACCTTTACTGACTATGCAAACATGGACACAAACTGTTGGCTAGGTCACTCAGTTAATAGATGAATAATGCTTTTTAAGGCAGCTTTTAAATAAGAAGTCAAAAATTTTATATTTTCTCAATTGACATTGCAGTAGTAAATAACGCAAGTACACAATTTTTAAAACTGGTATCCACTGTTAGTTACAAACTAATTTAAGATGAACAGTTTCCTGTAGTCATTTCTTTTTATAGTGATTTCGATACTTCCTTACCTGGAAATTGAGTAGATGCACCAGCGAAAAATTTCAAATCGTTTTGAAAAGTGGACAAACGTACGTCAACACTTCTATAACCTCTCACGTGTTCTATTTTGGATGTCGAGTGTTTGACACAAAAGCATCTTAAACCGTAAATACAAACGTATCGTTTAAACAAGAATTAATGAGATTAGTCCAGATTTAAACATATTTACACTTACACATACAGTCCTTATAGTCCTTATAGTATAGTCCTTATACTTACACATATAGTCAAGGAGTATCATTTAAATATATGACATCAATATATGGCCATCTTTAATATCTTTCTCCCTTATCAACACTAATCCTGACTATGATTATCTGTATTCATCTAACATTACGGCGCTTTTGCTAAGTACAAAACATTTTCGTGTTTATGACCAGAAAGAAACAAAAATACACATACTCATACGCACCGCATAAAACCAAGTACCCACAGAAAGCAGCGAGCAAAACTGCTAGTAAAGCTAAAAGGTTTTCTCGAGTTTACCAAGGCTGATTTGAATGGGCGATTCCCCAGTTGTAGTGGTGGTTCTCCGTTCGTAGTGACAGTGCAATATATCTCTTGTTTGTGGCTTACGTAAGAGGAAGGGAGAAAAACAATGAATGGAGAAAGGGGCGAAATTCATTTGCTGATGGAGTTGCATTCGTTCAATCTACCTATCCACCATCACCATTCCATTCATTTTTTTGTCCCTCTTGTCCTTTCCGTCAGGAAAGTATGCAAGCTAAACTAGGCCTTTCCTTCGTGCATTGATGTATTTTTCCCGGACGATGCCGTCGTGATATGCAGGCAGGTTTATTCCGTTTTGAAATGAAAAGTGGTAAGACAGTGAAGCGGTGCGGAAGATTTCAACGCCGTTATATTGGTTGCCTTGTGGTTGGCTGGAGTCAACGACCAGGTCTAATTTATTTGTCGTGTTTGCATATTTTAATACCATCATCACTCCAAACCTCTTGAAAATCTGTGCGAAAAATCACTACACGGCAAAGAACTCGTAGTAACGCTTGGGGATGATAGATACGAAAGCAGGTATGGCAAAGGGTGAATGTCTCGATGCTTGTTCATCAGCCTCCTGTTCAGACAAAAGGGGCTTTTATGCGTGAACAATTGATGATGTGTATCATCACGATATGAAGAACGATGTTTGTCGTTTTTGTATGAAACGCATGCATATGCATTGAGACGATGCACCAGAAAAACACCCATGCATGAATGAATAATTACTACACCCAGGACGTCCTCAAACACATGTTTTCTTCAATGTCAACACGACTTTTAGTGGTAAATCTATGAGCAATGCTACTGATGCTTTCCAACTAATGGAAAGAAAAAATGACGTGCAACAATTTTTAACTTGCTCCTTCCAAAAGTAGTCGTCATCATCAGAAACATTGATCTTTAAAACGACCTTTATTGCAGTTTGCCGAGAACACATTTTTGTCGTCTTTTTTCTTACAAAAAGAAACTTGGCTGTTCGGCGTCACTCTTTCCTTTTTTCCGTAGATGCGTGCAATTAATCCCATTATCTGTGCCTGAAGCAAGTTACCCCAATTTCCCGTTCTCACCCAACTTTATTGACTGAAAAACTATATTTTATCATTTCTCGCTTCTTACTTCTCCACGGCGAATGCATACTTTGGCCCCATTGCGCTCTCCCTTTAAGAACATCAAAATCTCATCCGGGGAGAGCTCTTGAGAAGAAAAACCAATCAGATTATAAAGTTGGCGTGCAAGTGATGATGAAGAAGAAGTGGTAGTAGTAGTTATAGTTGTTCTCTGCTCCCTACAAACTATTGTTATTTGCTGTAATAATCACCGTTACGTTATTACAACTTAACTTGTTATAGCAACGGCTTCCTCCCAAACAACCTTGAGAGAAGTCAGCCACTCTCGAGTATATATTTAGACACACATTTTCTTATTGCTCGGTTTTTCAAATTATTGATTGTCTAATATGATTTTATTACATACGCACACTTTCTTGTACCCTCACTCCTTATGAGTGTAGTCGATCTCTCTCTCTCCGCTCTTGTTGACCTGACACGGCAGAGCAAGTGGTCTGGCAGTATTTGCTAAGAGTGATCCTCGTATACATTCATAACCCCTCGCACACACATATATGTATGCATACCCATTTTATTTGTTATTGTCAAGTGAGGGTGAAGAAAAGAAGCAGATCACCGTTGCCGGGAGGAGGAGGTCGAAGATGACGATGATGATGACGAGAACAAAATTCAATTTATTTTCTCGCTGCTTTTCAACCTCACAATAGCCTCTTTCTCCTCTACCATTGGTACTGGTACCAGGGCTGATAGCCTCTTCCATTATTACAAGCACACACACACAAACATACGTACATACACCCTATTTATATCCAAGTTATGGGCATACACGCTCAATGCACTTGTAAAATGGAAAATTGAACCAGGCTTCATCATCATTATCATCGTCACCCTGCGAAAGAGAAGAAAAACTGGCGACGATAGTGGAGAGGGTAGAACTATAATAGTAATAAAATTGGTGCACTGGATTCTATAATAAGTTGGGAATATACATAACATTATCTTGATAAACAATCTACGTAACTATTTCAGTCTCTTCTGACCTAGAATAATAGCAAACAAAACAGGCGAGCACAGAGGGTAGAAGGGAAAAGTTCATTTTTTACTGCTGATACTTTCTGCTGCTGTTGCTACATTTTCTGCCTCCTTTTGCCCTTCTCTATCGTCGATTTGCTGTCTACTTATGTCAACGCGTGTGGAGGGATAAGACGAGAGAGAAAGGCGAGACAGCGAGAGAAAGAGAAAAGGCTTATTTAATAAAGCTGTTTTAAAGTTACTTGCTTGGTTGCCTATACACACACACTCAGTTAACTTTTCATAACGGTTTCCTCTATATTGGTTATATATTCCACTCCCTTATACCCTTCCACCATATCCTACTGATACTATTAAGTTGTTATGTAAACTGATACTGACGGATGATGATGGTAATGGGCACGCATTACACGTCACTTATGATAATGTATGCATTATTGACTTGCCATAAGATTCCAGATGATGGCAACGACAACAGCAGTAGTGGTGGTGAAGGAGGTGAAGGCAGCAGCAGTGTTTTTGGCTTTCGTTTTTATTCTATAGGTACCATTTACTTTTGCTGTAGTTCAAGATGCAGAAAAGGTAGAGAGATGAGATTTCTTGGTTGAGTAGTCTGCAACTCCCGATGATGATAGGTTTGTGCTCCGATGAAAATGTCGTACGTCTTTTCTATTTCACAGTTAGTTAAAAGCACGTGCTTTTGATGGTTGCTTGTGTGTATGTGTAGGAATGTGCACGCAACAGCAACAACAGTGACAAAACAAGCTGAAAATGAACGACTTGAATCGCCCCCTGATTTTTTTTATCACTCTCGGTTTTTGCTGTTCCTGTGTAGGATGTGGGAAAAGGAAGTCAGACAGGGTCGTGACTTCTGATACCTACATTCCCCCTCCATGCGAATCGTGCGATCGTTCTCTTGCACAAAAACACGGTTTTATTTTTCACCCAACAAGAAAAATGTGTGCATGCAAGGCTACAACAAAAAGTTGTTTTATTTTTTTTTGTGGACGATGAAACAGAAATAAAAACCGTGAAAAGGTCAATGTTTTCACCGACAAGGTAAAATAGACGTGCTGATGATAATGGGGGTGATACCGACACAGGTTGTGTGAACTTGACACTTTTTTAAACCTCAATCTGATTCTTTGGTATAAAGGAGATCACGGAACATTTTATTTCTTTTCATTTCATATCCAATTCCTCTTTCTAAACAGCAAAATTCTCCCTCGTTTGGTAATAACAAACAAAATGACCTTTGCATTTTATTCTGTAGCGACAACACTGTGAAGCATTAGAAAGAACCGGGTAAACAGGCTTGTTCGTTATTGTGTATTACTGGAGAATCGATTTTCAATCACGAAAAACATGATCATAAAGATAACCGTATACTTAAGTATGTCGATTTCATATTTATGTTTGTTTATTCTGCATTCTGGGTTAAAAGCCGATTTTGTCAAGTTACACACAATATATGTACTTACGTACATAGGGTAGACTGATTCAAATTTACAGAGTATTGCAGTTTGCATAACGGTATATGTTTATTCCGTAGTTATTGCCTTTGCTAGGTTGCTTTTGTTGTATATTTCCAAGTTGACTCTATTTACCTATCCATATTTTTCATTATACTTATCTACATATATCTAACTATTATTATTTTGTTGCTATTATTTTGTAAGCACACATAAGATAAGGGGAAACTCATTACCAATTAAATGTACTAACTACTAGTATGCTGAAAATTCCGAGTGAAATAAAAAGGCGGTAGAACAAGACGGTAGATAGACATATAAAGGAGGACCAAAAAACTAACTAGGGCTTAGCAATAATATTTAATATTTTCACACTTTTTGTTTTTTACAGGAGTGCTTTGTAGCTGGGATGACTGGTGGACGTACGATGGGATATCCGGTAAGATTTGTGCCAATTTATAAAGTTCTATATATATATTCATAAAAGCCACAAGGTTTGTCATATTTATGAAATTTACAGATCATACAGGAATATTACGATGCTTAATGATAAGCAACTAATATTCATATTTATATATCCCCGATTATCCGCAATGCTCAATTTCTTCTGACTGTTTGGGTATCATAAAAGAATTCCAACATCTAACTATAAGACAGTCCTAATGGAATTTATTGCGGACTTGCCAAATATTGCCACTTTATCATGGTTTCTCCCAGCTAAAAGTATCTTCTCATTATCACCGAATCATCAACTTTAACTGGCAATAGCAACAACAACAACATTAACGTTTATTTGATCTCTTCATCCATTTTTCTTAAAAGTTGTTTTTCTCATCTTCCTCATCCCCCACACGACAGACATACAATCCCATCATTGACATGAGAAAGAATGAACCTTACATTTATTCCCATTACCAAACAAAAGAAAATTTTCTATTCTCTTGAGAGTTTATCTTCTTGCATTCTTCTTTAAAATGGTGGAACTTTTTTCGAGCCAGACATAGTGTCCACTGACCTTAGCATCATCATCATCATCTTCCCCAGCCATCTCCGTCCATTACCACACCATTATGTGGAGTACATCAGTGCATTACTGGATGCGCATTTACAGGGAAGCAATTGTAGTGTCGAAAACTGTGTGCTATCATCCGCTTCTCTTTTCAGTGTCCCATGTTGTCCGTCGTCTACTGGTGGTTTAAGTTACGATGAGCTATCCCAAAAAATGCATGCATCTTCTTCTTTGTCCCCACGTCCATCCACAGTAGCAGCCCTCTAATGGACCCTGACTTTTTCCCATTTATCAGTTTCCATCTTGTATTAGGTCTCCGAGTCTACTCAAACAGGAGCAGCGGACATAATGCAAGACCCACGGTCAGTTTTCTGTTCTTGGGATCAGCGGACATGCTTTCATTTTAGAGAAGAAAAAGTAGAAAGTCTACGCGACGGCGACAGCGATGACAAAAGAAAACATCCAAAAAAGGAACATATCAGCATAATAGCTTGTGCTATGAAAAACTTCCGTCCCAAAATAGAAGAAAAAGCAGCAGCTTAAACTAGATCCTCTTGTTGTAAACTCCCATCGTCATCATCAGTTTCACCAACAATACCATCACGTTTTATATATGTAACAGTAAGGGAGGGAAAGGGAGAGAGCAAGTGATATTTTTGAACCCCCTGGAAGAAGTGTATAGCCCAGCCAGAAATGGTTACGGATAGAAAAGGAAAAGTCATTTGTACATAAAAACATTCATTGGAAACACACACACGGACTAAGTTGTTAAGCTGCCGCCCAATAAAGCAAAAAAGAAGTGGTGTGGCGTAGCTAGCAGTGATGGTGGTGGAGGTTGAGGATCGTATCGCTGGAGGATTCAAGATTGTTGTTCCGAGAAAAGAGACTAAGGGATGAAGGAACAAGTATAGAAGAAAGAGTGGTGTGTACAGGGCAGAAAAGACTCGTAAAGAGAAAAAAAATGTCCTTAGGGGGGTCGCTTCTCCATTACAGCCATTCATGCATGCATGGGTGTTTATTTACATGACGATAATATGCATATATGCAATGCACTTACCATAAAACTGTCTCCTATTATCAACTAAACTGCGTGAGTATATACCAAAGCAAAGGAGTATTACAGCATTACATCGTTTTCTCCTTCTTTGCCTTCTTTTTTTTCTCGCTCCCTGCTTGTTCGTCCAGTTTTTTTTCTATTGAAAGAAAATGGATGCAAGTATCTCGGAGCAAGATCAGTACCTTGTATAACAACATCACTCACTATTCCTGCGGCAGCCTCATGTTTATCTGGTTGAGATGGAAAAGGGCGGAGTAGTAGTAGATAATCCTTAGTAACTATACGAGTATATCGGGGGGAAAATGGTAACGAAGAAGGTTAGTGTTGTAACGGTTTCAGTTGGTGATTAGATACACTGCTACAAGGGAAGGCTGATCGTGATTATTTAGGAATGCATTATTTGGTACAGTTCTTCTCGCATTATGGATTCATGATGATGATGATGATGATGATGATTATATACTCGCGAGTATAGAAGGCATAATAATAATGTGAAGATGTATGCAAGTGAATGCTACTATTTGCTCCCCATCAATGAGCGGACGAATCAGTATATAAGTATTACAAAAGATGCATACAGCATAGAGAAGCTTTAAAACGTAAAAAAATCTTTTTTTTCGCTGATGAAGCTTCTGATCTCGTTTCTGGAGGGATAATATTATTCTCCTTGTGACTTTTCATGCATTCATGCATGCATTCATACATGTCATCCGCCCAGAACAAAAATAGTGTACATGTTTTTGCTTTCTCTCTCCGCGAGATAAGTTACAAAGTTGGAGGACAGCGATGGTAGTGGAAAAGAGTCGGCCTGCCCACCATTGCTACTGATAGATAAGTTGTTGGCTATTGGATTTTATTCATTGCCGCCGCATCCACCACCACCGCCACTTCAATACTCTACTATTCGCTAGTTTCCGCACTTTCACTTTTCCTTTACTTTTTTTTATCAAAATCAAAGATCTGTCCACTTGGTCCTTTTTTGCTCTCTCGTTCCCCTCTTGCGGCACGGGATACTTTTTTTTATTTTATCTTCTCTTATGCATCTTTCCTCTTTGGATTGCGATATAACTCTCGGCTTACTATCATCATCGCCAGCAGCATCAGAGTCTCAGTGTCAGAGTATCATCTTCTGCCCTATCTAAACTTACAATCCGGGTTGATCCTTTCTCGGGAGGAAAGAGTTCACCAAAAACACACACACACAAAAGGAAACGAAGCACTGGTGTATTGACATCGTGCCGTATGTGTGTACACTACAGTCACATTTTTAAAACTAATAATATGACAAGAAGGTGGACTGTGTACCTATAAATCTCCTATTTTTTCTAACTATTCATACAAAATAGGGGGAAATGGGTAGAAGAGAGAATATTAAAGCTTTATTTATCTGGCGTGTACATTTTTCTTATTTTTTTGCCTTGAAGATTTTTGTTCGTTTATCTATGCACTTAACATATTGACTCGGTAAACATATTTTACTCACAAACGGGAAAAAAATCAAAGATGACCCTTCGCTGATGTAACCACATTGCTAATAATCAGTCTTGCAAGCTGGGTTCGTTTTGAAGTTCCTGCGACAAAAAATCCTGTGGAGAGGGTTCAAAGTTGGACGTCATGAAAATTCTGCCTGATCCACATCTCCACTGGGTTATCCGAATACACTGAGGAAATATCCTACCTACTTTGGAATTTTCCTTTACTACATAGACTTTTTCTAACTTCGTATTGATAAGCTGAATAGGGGAAAAGTAGGACTGTTGCTTTTGGCAAAATGAAACATGGAAGCTGTACTCAAGTACAAAAGTGAGGGGACAACACATAGTATACTATGAGCGTATGTATTATTTTTCTTACAGCTTTACTCATTTTGTCAGATTTTAAAAATTGTATCGCTAAAACATACACAATGGAACAGATATTGGTAAGCAGTGAAACGAAGGAGTATAACAACATGTATGACACCCAGACCCAAAATATTCTATATCTATTTTTCTCAAGTCAGCATAGCATGCCAAGAAATTTTGATTCTACGTATCCAAAAAAATGTAAATAGATTTGTCGGCTTTTCATGGCGTAAAGGATATTAGACTATTTCCCCTTTCTACGTGATCAAACCCTTCTTATTGAGAAATCAAGGTTTATAGCGTGTGCATCGACTTGGCGAATCTGTGATGAGGAGTTCCATTCGAAGGATGAGGAGACCCGATTTTAATATGTAAAATCAAAATATAAAACGATGTTGCGTTCTATTTGTAGCTTGGCCACACGGGTCGATAGATCCCTGCAATTTAGGTCCATTCATATTAGATTTATCAAAGAATACTAATAAATAACTGCATTGCCCGGGTTTATATTATACTTGCTTATCTAAATATTAACACTAATATATAAGCCCCTTTAAGTAAAACTGTTCAAAATACTTTGCCTACATAGATACCCAGTTAATTTTGAAAAATTCCAATTACGTAATTGTTATTAGTGTCAGCCGAGTTGGTTGATTGTCGCATATTCTAAAGAGGCCGCTACAGTGTTTTGTCCCAATTTAAGTTAGTGTGGAAAACCCATTTTGTACGTCCACTACATCATTGTACACCGTTAAGGTTTCTGGGACTATATTTTATACTAACTACAATTCCGCCGTTTTAATTATTTCAGCTTTTGCCACACAAGAGTCTTAAGTTCTGCGGATTTATGGTTTCTCGAGGTCTCTTCATCGTCTTGATGGATTCATCTTCTTCTCCATCATCTTGATGGAGATTCTTGATGGAAACATCCTTCTACCACTCTGTTACTGCTAGCCTCCTCAGTGATCTAAGATCTGAATTTATATACAAGTAAATTTCATTGTTGCAAATTGAATTGAAAAAATACATACTCCACTTACAATACATCCTTACATATATTTTGGTTGATGTTATATTTTATGTTTAGCTACAAACTATTTCAATACATGTTTTACTTTCTATTAAAATTTTACGATTATGACGATTATCATGTGACGATGCGGAGCCATCGGCGGGGTATCAGTAAAGTTAAGGGTTTGTGACTTTAACATAATGGGACCAGGGTCGTGGCTTCTATTTATGTTAGTTCTTTTACTTCACTTCGTGTGTGTAATTCTTATTTTCACATAAAAAGTTTTTTTTTCCTCCAATAAAGCCGTAAAAGCACGCAGAATATATTATTATATACAAAGATTTTTTGTCAAACCCTCAGTGCAAAAGAATCAGAAATAGTTGCAGGATTTTTATTATCCCCATTAAGTGGATACAAAAGCTTATCATAAATTTCTGCCCCCTCCCCCACCAAAAACTTTTTTCTAGCCCTTAGCTTCTGTTTCACTTAACACACAAGTTTAAAGAGGATTTTCAAACAGTTCAGGCAGTTTGGTTCGGCTCAGAAGCTTATAAATAGCAGTCTCCTTCCTGTTGACCTGTTTATGGCGTGCCTTTTTTGCACTGGTTTACCATAATAGAAGTATACAGTAGCACCGAATTTTTACGGATTCTTCTTAAGCAACCCTTTCACCCTCCAGCTTTGAGAAAACGCTGGTTATACGCCTGAACGCTCCCAATTACATCTACAAAAAGTGTCGCATTACCGTTAGTTAATTTATGGGCGTCCGTTCGGTACGTTCGTTTTAACAAGTACAAATTTTTAAAACTAAATAAACTGAATTTCTTAAAATAAATATGTGATGTGGTTTACAAGCTTACGTGTTGTTAACGAGACGTGTTTTATCGCAGTTTCCCACGTATTTATTCTTTGATTCCGATGTTAATATTTTTCCGTTTCTTCTAATAATAAAAACAAACAACAATACAAAGTAGTACATGTGTAAATATAAGCAGAAGAGTACATAAAACCCAAGACGAGTCCGATGATAAATTCTCAGCTTAATACTTTTTTCCTTCAGATTTTTTTTCTGGTGACGAACGATCCCTATTATGTGTGCCTACTAATGATTGTTAAGAACAGTGCAGCAGTAGTAAAAATACACCAATTTAAACTGTATGTAAGTTGAAATGGTTAGCTTACCCATTTTTATCGCCGCATTTCCCTTGTTACTAATATTATTACGGCAAGAAAGACCTTTTACAGTTTCATGTAAGTACCAAGTTATGTAGCCACTTAACTTACTACTTTGTGCTTCTAACAGACTGACTGGAGGGAGGGAGACACAGAGAAAAACATTACACGTAGTACTTTTTGACTTTTTGGTGACTGTCATAAATCATAAAAGCGGAAAGTATAAAAAGGGTCAATAAAAACGAGCACTGGAGAATGGCAAAAGTTGTTTTTAGTTATAAGGATGAGTTTGCATGCTACCATGGTTGTTCACCTCCTACCAACATCATGATCACCGCCAGAACGTCGTCTTTGTCATCATGATACTATCCATCTCGTACACGGCCTCCAGTTTTCCTTGTTCTCTGCTATTGCGGAATGTTTACGCTTGGAAATGTTCAGTTTATGGGCGCCGAAGTTCCTCTGTGCTGTTTATATCCCTCCATACTCCCCTTCTCTCTCGATTATAGTATGTGACGCATGATTTGATAGTCCTAACGCTTGTGCAACTTTTTATGTGTTGACAGCTGTTTGCTGCTGCCACCGCCGCTCATGTTGTTTGGAAAAGTTCTGCTGAAATCATCCGTCGTGTTTTTTGTTTCGTTGGGCTCTTTCCCAGTACCGAATCCGATCCCTTCTCTGATGCTGGACTTTGATTTCGATTTTTATGGGGATCATAGACATCACACATGCTTTATTGGTTATGTCATAGGACAACGAGAGAACACTTCAGATAAAGAGACGTCGGTTTGATAGTATGATAATTGCGCTGGGGATGTGATAAATAGGTTGTGTTGATGAAAATTTTCACATTGAAGTCTAGGAACTAGCGAAACTTTATACAAAAGAGTATTTGCCGCATACTGGTGACGGATGCATGATAAGTTTCCTTAAAGGTAAACAAGTGCTTAGCGAAGCAAAATTAAGATTAAATATATATTAGTAGGAAAATTCTACATATGAATATATCGTTTTGTTAATAAATCCCTTATTTATTTTACACACATTATATATGTTAAGCTCTGTATTCGATAAGTATGGAAGTACAATTTAGTAATTTAGATTAGCTTTTAGTTGTAATTATGTATTAGTTGCATTCTACTAACTGGTGACATGATAAGGGTGGTACAAAGGTTACATTAAATTACATTATATTTTTACATTCTAAATTTACAAATCCAGATTATACACCAGTCTTGATATCTTGATATAGCTGAAATGAGTAGTACAAATTCTAGTTTATTTTTACAACACAAATGAAAGTATTAGTTACAAACCTGTATAGTCAGGTGTCCATTAGAAATAACCGTTATGCACTTACCACTTGACCTGGCTACAGCTTCAGTGGATTATCCCAACAATAAGCCAGCTCAAGAAATACATGCACAAAAACACAAAAAAGAAGGGCCTGAGTTAAAAAGAAAAAAAGCGAATTACAATACGCACATTATGATTCAAAAACTGAAAAGAATTAGCCATGGTATTATTATATTATGTTTATTCATCTTACGGCGCTTCGCCATTATTCCAGATGAAGTTCGCGAAAGCGTCGCTGGCTTCCTCGAAAACGCGTTCGACGCAGGTTTTATATGACGTAACAAGCATGCGAGAAACCCCATCCATAGCTTTGATATACGGAAATAATTCCCGGATAGAGGTGGCCATGTAACCAACAAAATACAGTGAAGTAAAGGTTCTCGTTGATAACTGTTACTGACTTGTAAATTCGCAGTATGATTAATAATAATTACCTGATGGCATATCCAGGGATAGGAATCGAACGAAAATTCCGAACATAGTCACTGACAAAACGGCAATAAAAATCCGCTTCATGGTCTGGCTCATATTTGCTATAAACCTTAACTAACTGAGCCTAGAAAAAATATTTAAGTTACTAGTAGCGTAAATTTGCCGAACGGGTTTATCACAATTAGAAAGGAAGAAATTTTGACGGAGCAAATGAAAACTGGAAATCGAATGTGTGAACAAAATCAGTTGGATGACAAGAGGCAGCATTCAGAAAAAATGACAAATATGCGATAGCAAACTCAGCAAGTGAAGTGTCTGCGGACGGAGACTTCAACGCAAAAACCGTGTGTAGTGTATTGCTAAAACACCATATATGTACAATAGTAGGGCCGTATGAGACAATAGTCTTTGTCCACGGCAGTATTGGCAGTAGTGTAAGTAGGTGATGTATATTTCTTAGAACTAACTCATGTGGGACGGTACATAAAGAAAGTCACGCAAAATGAGAGATGCTGCTGCCGTGTTCCTTCTTCCTTATATCAAGTAAGCTGTGCATTTATTCATGCTTTGCTTGCACTTGCATGGGGTAAAGGAAGAACGTACATATATATCGGAGAACGATCCCCTTGCCGATTTGCCAAAGTTTCTGTGTTCATCGCCCCATGTAACTAATGTAGTATGTATAATGGTTAATGTACTGTACACTGTACAATGTAAACTCTGAACTATAAGATATTAATAATACTAGTAACTAGTAGTAATAATAATATAATAGTTTATTGTCAGAAGGATTCCTACATACAAGATCATAACTTGAGAGTAAAAAATAAATATGAAATAACCCTATTGTCTGTTCACGACTGGTATTATTGTTATTGAATACGAAATTTTAATTAACTACTGGAATTTGCTAATGATGAATGCATTGCTTTTCGCCAGATGACCTTCAACTTTTAATAGGAATGAATGAATACCCCATTCGTCAGTGAAATTAAATATTTACCCCGCACAATTAGACAATAGGTATTTAGGTATGTACCTTTTGACTACGTTTTCGTGCACCTTACCACACTGCACTCCAATAAATTGTTGAGAGTGTCGTTACATTAAGATTGTACATTACAACAAGATGCCAATTCCAGATGAGTGCAGATATATCAGCCAATGAGGTAACTAGGAGGGTGTAAACTTTTAAATGAAACTACTGAAAGATTTGAATTTAAGCGCTAGTCGATTGTTGAAAGTTGAAACCTCCGTCTTAATAAGAATGTGCGTGTCAGAACTAACGTAACATTTAATTATCCTTGACGATCATACAGGCAAATCAATCTTCGCCAAGCTAAGTGAAACACAACATCTGTATATGCATGAGATCCCTTACAAATTTTCAGTTCATCTAGAAGTTTAAAATTTGCCCCTATGTGACCACTTAAGGGTTGACTTGTAAGTCCATCGTCGAACTCAAATTATATTGAACTAAGATACCCGGTTTGGTAGTAATCGGTTCTGTAGTTTTTTAGTAACAGTTTCTACAAACAGACAACATCGTAATATCATGAACTGCTACTACACGCTTTCAGCAGTAGCCATTTACTTCTTTACTGTACTTTTTAAATGTCTGCTTATGTGTAATCTTGGTAATTCAGCACGCTACAGCAAGCGTATAGATGTAACCTGAACCAAATATGAAAAACAAACTTTACGCTGAAAGAACAATTTTTTCGCGGGTAGCAGTTTTCCAAACTTCAGTGTATGCTGAATACTGACCAGCATAGCACTGATCGGCCGTTGTATATCTATGTATATGAAACTACATATAACGTATGACGTAACATGTTTTAATCAACTGATCACTATTACCCCTTTAACTATACATTTTTCATCTGATTACATACCAGCAATGCACTGACAAGCATGTATGCACTTATGTATGTGTACGTGCTGTGCTCATCATCAATTAGAAAGTAACCCTCTGGTTTTGGCAGCTATTGTGGTAGGCGAAATCTTTCTTCATCATCATCATCATCATCATCATCATCGTCGTCATCAGTTTACATGTAATGAATGTACTTTCAGAACAACCTTGTTTCTACATACGAATACACGTTACATTTATTATACGCCTCCCTGGAAGTATTCCTTTCTTTATACTTATTTAAAAATATCACGGTTTTAAAAAGATTTTTTTTCTGTTACTATAATAACGATAAGTGTGGTGCATGCTTTTTTATATTTTATAGTCCCTTTCCCCTAAAAGTTATTCCTTATATTATTGAGTCTTCGTCCTTCCTTCGAACAATCAGTTTAGTTGCGGTAACCCTAACAGTTTTGGGGTTTCTGGGCTTTGAATGCAAGCATGGCTCCATACACATGGCTGACTTGTGTGCGGTTTCCCCCAACTTCGTCGTCGTCGTCATCATCATCACTTTGATTCCGTGATCTTGCCACTCGTAAAGCAAGTTATTTTTTCCACAAAAGTTGCGTTGCAAAGTAAGAAAAGAAAAAAGGGGAAAATATGCTGAGGTCATCAAAAGAATCAAAATTCATATGAGGACATTCATGACTTTTCTCCTCTCTTTCTTGGCCTTCTTCTTCGCGAAGGGTTGCATGATGCTGTGTATATGGTGGAGGGAGGAGATAGTTCCCAGCATTCTATTACCATCGCCAAACGACAAAAAAATTCTCGTTTTCTGCTTACATCCAACTTTGTCTACACAGCAGCCGCATAACTTTTTCTAACGGTGAAAGAGTGGGAGAGAGGGAGAGATTAGAGTGAAAAAAGGACGTGTACGTTCATATATGCAAACTTTGTTGCACAATACTACCTTCCTGACTAGCTACATGCCACTCTAAAAACAGATTACAACACGGGTGTATGGATACGCACAGCACATTGTTTGGGTTTGCCTATCCACCCCCTCCACTTACACAAGAACAAATTTTCATACGTGCATCGTCATCGCTCACTTCCGTGTAATGTACCTACCTCACTGTGATAATACCGCAAATACTATTTATATACACACAACCTTGCTCCTCTTTCTCGCCGTTTTTAAAGGTTTTTTCATTGCGCTGAGTTGTCTTTCCTTAATGTATGTACATATTGTCTCCAACCCTGTTGGTACCGTCTACTTGCTCTTACTTTCCGCTTTCTTCTCTATTAGTCGTACACCACCACAGAGTGATAGTCACTGCAAAATGGAATATTATTATTATTATGTTCGTCTTTCTTGTCCGCTGCTGTTGATCGGGTGACTTTTTTCCAGAAAACTTATGTTTAATGCATCATGTCTTGCATGTATGTATGTATGGCTGTTTCTTCCGTGTGCAGTGAGGGAGAAGGATACTGTTGAGTCTGGGTAGCACGCTTCCTTTGTCAGGTTACTTACAATAATCCATGAAAACCCATTGAGGAGGAAACAAGTTTCATGGAACATGAAAGAAGAAAAATGGAATGCAACTTCACTAAAAAAATAAGTAGTAGGTATGTAAATCGTCTTCATGGTCAGATAATCAAGTTTATCTTAAAGTCTGAAAGTCTGGATAATTTGTTTCTGGTAGTATGTATAAAATGTGGGAAGTACATTATAGCAGGCAGTTTGAGTGCAATACCCCAAAGACGAAGAAATTACATTACTGGTAAAGTTGAAGGAATCCTCTCGTAGATATCCCGGGAAAAGTTGGAAATGTTACGCCAAAATTAATAATCCGAAATACTTTTGTTTATCAGGTTTATTGAAGTTAGGTTGTGTGGGAAAGAAGTGCAGTGGAAATAAAATCTTTTCCCTTCGTATCGCAATTATCTTTTGTAACTAGTTGTGATGCTGTCTTTGACGAGTATTTTGATGAAGAAAACGATGATCAAGATCAAGAAGCAGGATGGAATTGTTCCCCTGTATTTCCTGTGCTCCCTCCCTCTCCGACCCCAGTCGCTACCCCTACCCTATTAAAGATAGCGGGTATATTGCCACAGTAGCTAGCTGCTTTTATTCTGACAATGACTCAAGGAATTTATTGCTGATGCAGATGGATGAATACCTCGACACATGCATGCGTGCGTCTAACATTACACAATAATGCTCGTACCAGGAGCGCCAGCAGAGAAAAGAATAAGTATTTTTGGATGTGGTTCAAAATCACGTCATGTGTATAATTCCAAATATCTTCTTTTGTCACAGTGACTACCTGTGGGGACTTCTTGGCTTGCTATTACGAGTGGTATACGCCCACAATAAAATATTAGTAGCATTATCATTACTGTTACTCCTCATAATAATCTTCTTTGGGTATTTGGTACGTAAAATATGAAGGAAAGCATAGACACAACAGAGTCGTGTGCTCATAATGATTCTTGAAAGCAGCAACATTCATAAATGAGAAGTGCACATTACACTGATTTCGGCAACTAACAAGGTGCAAGGAATCTTGTCACATGATCCATCAGAATCTGGTACGGAAGGGAAGTTAAATATGTAACCACAGGCTCAGCCCAATAAAATGATTCTCAAAAAAGTAGCGTGTGCATGTTGTACGACACCACGCGTGATGTTGAAGGGGGAGCAGAAACAAACCAACGATCAAATCTGCATCCATTGCATTCTGACCGTCTACATCCGTAGGAAGAAGCCAATGAAAAAAGTGTAATTACAACCAACATATATTCGTGTGACAGTGATAGACAATTTTTTGTTCCCATAATTCTCTCCTTGTAGAGAGGGACAGGATTCTCATCAGTTTATCGTTTCGTGAAGGAATGAGCGTCTCATTAATTTGCAGCAAGAAGCATTTTAAAAGGAATCATCATAATGTGAATCCTGCCTGCTTGATTTGTTGCGGGAGGCAGTTTCACTTTCATCTTGTTCATTATTAACGGGGCCGTGGCTGGGTATAATGCTGTAGTGGGAGTGGGATAAGATTAATTGAAACAGAAACTCGGTTTGAAAGAGATGAAAATGCGAAAGGAGGGACGCCCGTATCGTCCAAAACCTGTAGATTAAGCAGAGGCTATGAAGAATGTAACAGCATGAAAAACGACACTTCGCGTTCATTATCCACCGGGATTCTACCTACCTATCAGTGCATTATTGTGTTGGACTAAGAATCCCGACAGGTAAAAATAGCTGAGAGTAAAAAGTAAAAAAAAAGTTTCTCAAAAGATGAGTTGTAACGTTACTGCATACTTACGTAACAATGTAGCTACACATGTCGAATCAATATGTCTGTGCTGTCATTAGTCACAAGTCACAGGACTCGAGTGTGAGTCATGCCATGTAAACTATCCCTTTCTCACGCAGTTATGATTATGACTCTATGCAAATTGGAATGCAAGCAGTTCCCGCAGATAAAGAATGTCGTTCAGATATTACAAATATGTGCGACAATAAAGAATTTGCATATTGTGCGTTCCCTTAGTTGGATATGCCAGCCAGCCGCATATGAACAGCTGCCACTGCAGCAGAATACAGTACTTTTAACCCAATTAATAGATTGCACAGCTTCTCTTGCAGCAGGAATTGTGAGCCGCTTCCCAGTGAAAATAATCTCGCAGAGTGGAACACTTTAGACGATAATTGTAAGAGTATCATCCCCGTGATCATTATTACCGCTTGGAGCTTAAGTCAAATGAAAACCCCTTGAAAGAGACTGGATGGAAAGGCCACCATCGTTAGAACTTTTATCCCTTCATTTTTCTTCCCTGGTTCCTTTTCATAGGGTCTATTCAAATTTTTGGGACCTCTCCCAAGTGTACAACCTGCCAAAATGTAATGCAGGACGTGGTGAAAGTAGTCGGCGGGATAGTTGTAGTAGGAGCAGCAACCCTCGTATAAATTACGCCACATTCTTTCACGGTTTTAGCACAGATATCGCATTACCCCTGCAGCAAACACCACACGGAAAGTCGGCTGCCAGCCAGACACACTTCTACCTCTATCATCACCAGTGGTTCACTCGATGCAGCGGCAACATGCAGTTTTGGCTGAGCAAAGAGTTTATTCATTCTTATATATTGTATTACAAGCAAACGTGCCTACTACACAACGGAGTAGGAGTAGGAGAAGAAAAGAAGGCAAAGAAATATCGAGAGAAAACGCTGAGACGGAAGGAAATCAGGTAAAAAGAAAAGGGAGTGAGAAAAGAGGGGGAACACAGAGACAGATAAGAAATTTATTACTCTCTCTAAGTTAGTAGGATCAAAAGGCATGGAAAGAAAATACGCTCCCTTTCCCGATCCCCTCAAGAGCTTTTGCTGTGTGTGTAGACTGGCTGGCTGGTTTTACTTCAACCTTTTTTGTGGTAGCGGTGGTGGTGGTGGTGATGTTGAGCTTTCTTGCCTGGGTACATGCTTGTGTACTCAATACTCGCACAGTTACTTACTTAGAATCTGATCTGGCTCATTCTCTCTTTATCATGTTTTCTGTGTGTACACCTACGCGAGTTTGTCCCAGTGTGCACATAACATAAATATCCTTAAAGAAAGCCAACTATGCATAATATTCTCTCTTCCCTTCGTGTTCGTCGTCGTCGTCGTCGTCATCGTGCTCCGTTTGGCACTTTCGGGACGCCAACCAAGGCAAAAAATTTTTACTTGGGGACTTGATCAGCAAGGAAAATCTTGTGTCCTTGCTTACACTGATGTCCCGAGGAAAGGTTGCACAAGGGAGTACAAACATTCGTCAACAGTATGGTAAATAAAACAAAGTTCCCATTGTAACTGCCGCCATCACCACCACCACCACTTTATCTTACCTTGCCGCGGTGATGCTTCTGAGAGTATATGTGTGTGGTGAAAGAGGGTCGCACTGCCACTGCCACGGCCACTAATCACAATCACCTAGTTTCGGGCTACCAGCTTGTTATCTTTTACACAGTAATAATATTCCTCAGTGTAATCCCCAAAATATTGCCACGTGTCTGGGAATGCGTTATTGCCTAAATGAGGTGCATTCTAGTGCTTGCTTGCATAGCGATAACGATATAACGATAACGATATAATACGACTTCATCATTAGTATAACTAGGAGTATCATCAGCAGGTAAGGTGCATCTAAAAGAGCAACAGTCGTAGTAGTGTGGGAAACGATTCATTCTAGTCGATGTGGTGAATCACTTTGCATTTCTCCAGGTTGCGGTTGCACCAACTCTACTCACCTGAGTCATACGTGCATATTATAAAATTGGGACATTCTAATTCAGGGTGTATTTACAGAACTTTACGCAAGATTTACAAGATAAATGAGGAGATTTGCGAGAAAGGCGGCTTCTTACTTAGCATAATATCACGCCGTCTTGTATACTTATATGCACATTATGTTTATTATGATATAATCAACAAAATCTACATGTATACAAATTAGAATGCACACAAAAACCGGGAAAGACAGGTAGATATTTAGGAATGTTACTAGTGCCATTTGGTAGAAGACAACCGTGACGGATGCATGCGTAGATGCCAGGATGATTCAGTCTGAGAAAGATAAGACACCCCATTACTTTTAACTCCAACTCAAAAGATGTATAAATGTTTGTAGTATGAACATTTATTTCAATGCTGCATTCACTTAAAATCCGTATTTTTATTTATAGCTGACGAGGAAATGAAGACGTCAGCCTTCATTGCATTTTTATTGTTTATAAGCAGTACATATTTCATTGATATTTTGGTCACTTCCACTTATTAGGAAGCCATTAGTACAAACAGTCATGTTTCCTACGTTGCCAGATAAAAGCCTTCGTTTCGAAAATACATTAATTCATGAAGTAATACTACTTGGTTCTAAATAATAATTTAAAATGCACAGTTCCCTCCAAGTGCTGGCAACAAAATTCTGCAAAGTGAACACGCTACATTTAACTAGTAAGGATAAAATTAGTGTTGTACATGAACGACGGGTTTTTTAAAAAAATTGGAAATGCTTTCGCCGTCCCTAGTAAGTAAATCCAAAAAAGCAAATGCTAAAGTGATGTGTTCCTCCACCAGCGGAAGTAGTGAAACACACATGCCTGCACACGCCAAAATCTTACCACTATCATCATCAAAGTGAATGAATCTGTTTTACTTACATTTAACTGGGTCCACTTACGAAGACACGGTTGAATTAGCAATAACCGAGAAAAGAAAGGCAAGGCGAAGAGTATAACACCGCGCCAATACTGTTACCAGTACAAGAAGGGCCATTGTAACAACCCTGCACTAAATAAAGCGAAAGCCGTTTTTCCACCGGGTTAACTCCAATGGCTGAAATGGATGGGAAAGGATATTGTGTGCAAGTCAGTAGCATTAGTGCCTCTCTCTCTCTCTCCCTTTTTCTTGCCTTGTCGGAAATGGAGTGAATGAATGAACGTGCATTTATTGTGCTTGTATAATGGACACAATCCATATTATATAAGATGTTTCTTTCCAAGATGATGTTCATCTTGTTTATCCTCCTTTTCATTCCTGTACTTGTACAACTTCACTCTACTTTCGTCCTTTCTGAACAAAGTATTGGAGTACTGCTACGCTTGATTTTTTCCCTCTTGTTGTTCTTGTATGTGTGTTTCTCAATAGCTTTCCCTCTCTGCCAGCCAAATAAAAAAAACTTTCCAAACCAATAAACGTTAAAGGGGACCAAGCAGAAGTAGTGGTAGTTAGAAGAATAATGTATACAGGGTTTTCTTTTATTTTTCAAAAGAGATGTGCATATCATGCCGTAAGTACACACAGCAGGGAAGATAAAAGTAAATAATAACAATAATAATAATAATAACTACAGAACAACAAGAACAAAGTGATTGTCTCTACCCATCTCCTTCCCCTTTTGTTCTCTCAACTTGACCATGAAAATAAAGACACGAACGCAAACAACACAAAACAAACAGGGGTAATTTTACAGATGAACAAATTGGAGGGGGTACGATGGAAACACTCGATTTTTAACCCTGGAGGGGTACAAAGATTACCAGATAAACAGGGAAAGAGATCGATTAATTCCATAACAATTCTGAAAACGAGAAAAAACAAAACAGACAGAGACAAAAGCGATACAGCCCTCAAATAAAATACAACGTTTGAATTGACAAGACATGAGCATGATGAACAAGATAAAGTGGAAAAGGAAAGATTGGGGGAAAGAGTGGGGTAGAGAGAGAGAGACAGAGAGAGCAGACAATCAATGTATATTGGCTCAAACAAAGGCGAACTCAAAAAAGAGGCCAAAAGGCAGATATGCCACTTTGTGATGATATCCCTTTAAAAACAATCGTGTCTCTGCTGATCGGCAAATCACACAAGCAAGAAAGTAAAGTTTGTTTAAAAATGGAACTACGATTTCCCCGTTTTGCTTCTTTTGTACGACCCTTTATTGTTTTTTTCCTTTTATAGGATTTAGATGAAGATAATAGCATTTGATTCCCGACAAACTGGCACACAGTTACTACTTGCTCTATTTACCTGTGTGTGTAGCCATCTAAACAAGAGCTCTTTGACAGAGGAACGTTTTTATATCTCGATTGCATGTCGTGTGTACGTAGGCAGTGGGTGTGTTGTATTTGTAATACCATTTACGAAAATCTCTGCCTGGAAGGAAAAGAAAACGAACATCAAGTACCTCGAAACTTGAAGTCGGTTGGGGTGGTGAAAGAGAACAAACTCTCGACCTGGGAAAGAAAATGGTGTTATTTTTGTGTCAATAGCGTTGGTGGTGCGTATACGCTATGGGGGTGAAGGGAAAAGATAAAACAAAAAAATCAATGCAGGTAGGCCTCCTCCGTGCTAAGTTTATGAAGGTGCATAGCATAACTTGAACTTGTTCGGTTTTACTCAAGAACGGCAAGCCTAACACTTTTTGTCGCATTTTGTACGGAGCAAGTAAAGACTACGTACAAGCCACGCGGAGAGGAAGAGAACGATTCCAAAGGGATCAACGAGCAGTAGACAAAGATATAAAAAGACAAAGGGCAAAGACAAGTCGGGGTTTCACGTTGAAAAGTTTAAAGGCGGATCATACTCTGTGAATTTGATGGTGTCAAACATCTACTGGCTAAGTACGCACTATACGCACCGACCTTTTGTTAGAGAGAACACCTAGACACTTTGCACAGAGATTTGAGAAAGCGGTGCATCTACACTAAAACTGCATTGATGCATTCTTTTGGAGAAGTTTGGAAGGGCGAAGGTAGCGATTTTATTGTGTGCATTGAAAACTACTTCCCCCGTTTTTATTTTTTTCCATAGATCGTCATTGTTTTTTTTATGTTTTGGGGAGAGTGGGAATGTAGAAAGCTTTACTGATTTACTGGAGTTGTTTTACCTTCCTGTGTACTTTAAAGAGAGGTCTAAATTCTGTAAAAAAACAATCCTAACCCATAATAAGACAGGAAGAACGGAGGGAAAGTACAATGTGTTTGTGAGAAACAAGAAATAGAAAAGGGGAATCCATAAATAAACTGGTGGTGATGATAGCATTAGATGTTGTTGGGTATAAAGTCGTTGTGTTTTGAAGGGGTGGAAATTCAAAAACCCTGATTTCTTCATGCTGCAAAAATAAAGTACAACTGCATGAGAGTTTATATGCACAGGGAGTTTAAAGTGAAGCAGGGAAGTATATAGTACTGTTTTAGTTTCTGTACCTAAATCAACTTTGTTTCAATTTCAGTATAAACAATGCAGGTTGGAAATGAATTTAAACTGTATTTTTCAATCAACTAAATTAATGAAGTTGGGTAGAAGAAAATAAACTCGAAAAAGATCACGGAATTAGATGGTTACAAAGGGTCGACAGAAAAGCGCATATTGATAGATTTCATTTTCATTTAATTTTTCTTTGTTGTTTTCTGATAAGTTTACAACACAGCTTTCTCTTTTGAAATATATGGGAGGTGGCGGTGAATATTTATCTTCCAAAAACGTTTTAAATCAGTGCATCGAACTAATTAATAAAATAACCAGCGTTCTAGTTTAATAAAATGAATGAAGCGTGCCAATTCCAAGCATTCTATACTGGGGAGCTCTGTGTTATTGTAAAATAACATTTTAAAAAGAATAAGTCACCATATGTATAAAACACAACAGAAGAGAATGAAAATGGGAGAGATAACAAAAATAAAATTCTAGGGTTGCTTTGGGTGCAAAATAAAATGTGCGAAGAATCTGTACATGTGCTGTGTTGCAATATATACAACATCAGCTAGTCATAATTATACAGGTATTACGATAACAGCAAGCAAAATAAACATTTCCAGAAAACAACTGCGGCAATTTTTCACCGGAAGGCAGACAGGCAGTGGGAAGTACCCAAAATTGCTAAAACACCCAACGTCAATACCAAAATGCACACGCAATGATTGGGATGCCGTATAAAGGAGATACAATAATTTTTGAGAATATGTAACAATAAAATATTATTGATTTATGTTTTGCTGTTGCACGCATTACTGGTTTGTCTATCAAACGATTGTACGACATCATGAATCGACCAGGAAATCATTCTTTATTTCATTCGGAAAAAGACAATATTGTGATTTTCCTTCACCGCAAAGCTATTTCTTCAATCCTCCCAACACCTACGCCTTTTGCAGGCACACAAGGTAGACGCGGCGAATCTGATTCCATCAGATACATTTACGATGTTGAAAACAAAATGAATCCCACAAACGACAACGACATGCCACTGTAGGCACAGCAAACCAAAACGCTGATAATCATGGGAAATGGGATAAAAGCAATAATAGGTAATAATAATAACGGCGATGATGATTATGGCGTTAAATGGAAATGGAGTGAAAGGATCAAGAATCACTACACTATTCTTTCTTTTGCTCGATTACCCTCACACAAAAGCCAAAAATCTTTACGGGATCGTCAAAACACTCACTCACTCTTCTTCTCCTCATTATCTTGATTCGTGAGACATCACCATTTAACTTTTTCTTCATCTTGAACTAGCAGGATTATTAATACGGCTTCAGCCTCTTCTCCCCCTCCAACTGCCAGTTTTACCAGTCATTTACACCCCTGTCAAGATGCAAAGCGGTAAAAGCAAAAGACGAAAAGCCGGTTTAGAAATGATATACCGAAGTATTCTTCTCCGTAGACACGCACATTGTCAAATATGTACATAGCTTCAACAATACAGACAAACAATAGCTCTACTAGTAGCTTCCGGATTTCATCAAACGCACCCAATGACCATGAGTGAGAGTGCTTAGCACAAGGCAAAGAAATAAATAAGCACTAGAAGTGACGTTGAGAATGCCACTCAAAGAAGGAGTGTGCTTAGTGTGGTGACACCACCACATTGCCATGTACACATTATTCCTTTTCATCATCATCCTCGTCATCATTAACTCCCATCATCAAGGCAATAAGGCATACACCATCATCCTGATCACCACAACCATTATCATCATCACAACTACTCGTCTTCATCATCAATATTAGTGAAAAAATAGAAAAGACAAGAGGGCTGCGGCGGCGAAGGGTAAACGAAGACGGGATAGAGTTGGGAAGAAAGTGAGGAAAAGTTTAGTGTGAAAAGAAGTCCCTCGAGAGATAGAAACTGCGCTCTTTTCCAGTAATACACAGACGTTCACAAATGGTTCGAATAGATGACTGCCGTTCTGCTGCTCGTCGTCGTTGGTCGGTACTGTTTCTTCGTCTTGTCTGCCTTACTTTACCCTTTCCTATCATAAATCAACATTGATGAGTGGAAACTAGAAACAATTAATTGCCTCTTTCCACCACCTCCGCCTTCTTTTCTCTCTCTCTCTCTCTCTCTCTCTCTCTCTCTCATGCACACCACGTTACATATATAAACAGTGTGTTACTTTATTTGCTGTTGATATGTTGCTGATCCAGTAGGAAATGCTGATAAATGCAAACATCTACGTATCTGGTTTGGTGTACCGTAGTGTAGGCTTTTCAGCCTCCAACTTAATGTCTATAAGTCTCAAAAGGCTAATCACTCTGACATCTATCATGATTAGTACATTAGAATGTTATACACACTGAGTTCTCGCATTATGCTAATAGGAAGAAAGGTTAATGTACCACCGCACCACCGCTGAGGTGGAATAGCGTTTCAGTGGCTGAAATAATGTGTAATAAGTAGGCTTTAACGGGACAGCATTTGTAGCATTACAAGGTGGGAAAAGGATATACTGCGGGGGAAAAGGGAGGGAATGTGTATGAATGAGTGAAATGATGCCGATTTGCAATTTGTCGAAATGGAAAGCCAAAAGCTAAAATACATTTTTTCCTGTGAACGGAACTCAGGGGAGCCATCATTTCCGGAGCAAATCATACCTCGTTTCCGTACCAATTTTCCGTTTCTTTACACTACTTTCCCCACAATACCAGAGAGTAAGTAGTGACACGGAGTTTGAAAGTGAAAGAGAGAAAAGGGATAAAGAAACTCAACAAAAAAGACTTAAGATTTTCTTTGGGCCTGAGCTTTTATACTTCACCCCCAGCCTGGAGGTTGTCATTGTACAGAGCTAAAGTTCTTACCTAGCCCATCATTTATCATCACCCTGAGATGCTGTTCATAGACTAGGTGATCGCTTTTGATTTAGTTTGTCTCTTTTTTGGCTTTTGATTTTTTTGGGGAGGCAGAGAAAATCTCCCCCGTCAAGTCTTTTACATGATATAATCGTCATATCAACCTTGTCATATTCTCCTTTTCACAAAGAGACACAAAATCCTACGATGAAGTCCAGTTTAGTGGCAGCAGAGATTTTCACCTGCGTTCTCGCTTGAATAGCAAAATAAAAATTTTATTCCAAAATTTACATTTTACACTGTTACAACCAATGCCTTGAATTACGTGTCATATACTTACAGTTGGACCTTAGGTACTCTGTTTAGTAAAATTACTCCCAAGTTGGACCCCATCCATTCTTGCTGTTGGTTCCATCGCTGCTGTCTTCAATTCAAAGCTGACTTTTCCTACAACACAAGAACACAAATATATTTAATTATACTGAGCTATAAACAGCACAGTATGTTAGCAGCAAGCTTTTAGCCAACACATACACATTTTTGCCAAAAATAAATGTTATAAATTTTAAAACGCATTTCAATAAATAATGTCCTCGAGATAAAAGACCTTGCATGGCTTTTTCCGTCTAGGAATTTTTTTGCAGAAGCAAAAACATGAAACATTCATGAAGCTTTTAAAATGTAGTAGAAGAACATACAAACGCGATTATTCTGTGGTACAGTGACCTTTTCTCAAAAAAACGGCACAACTTCTACAACATTATTTTGCAAGTACTTATGTTTTCTGCATTACTACCATTCACATTCCAAGGAAAATGACGATGTGGTATGCGGTAATAATGGTGGGTAAAAAAACAACAAAAACTGCACCGTTTAAAGCTGGTAGGAACATTGTACACACTTATGTTGCTGATCACTGGAACAACAGTGACAATTTGTTTACTTTCTCATTATCACACTCATACTGATTAGCCAAAACCACACAACTGCTCCGCCATTTTATAGATACGAACAAAAGATCCCCCAAAATATTTACCATAACAATAACAACATATAAATGTATGAAAACGTGTAAAATTTGCGGGAAAGATCTTTTTCCCTTCTCTTGCCAGGATTTTAAGAGGAGAAATCTTGAAAAGCGCAAAATACGATTTTTTCTTTCCTCTCCATTTGTTTCCTCTTCCTTTTCCCTCTATGTCTTACTGAGAAAAAAATATGTATTATTCAATCTTGCGGGTTGACTAAAACACTGTGCGAAGCCGAGAGTGTGCATAAGAAGAAGACCGCAAAAAGGGAGGGAAAAGAGTATGATGATGTTATGATAATACATACAATGTAATATTACCTAATGTATGCAAACTTGTATGACTATGACTCACTCAAGTCAAGAAAAAGAGATTTGTTACTCATACTTTTCTTCTTCTTCTTCTTTCTATTCTTCCACCACTCCGTCTACAAAATGGCTGCTAAGTACATACAAGGCATCATCAAGTTTTACACGAAAACTTTTACCATCGTACTTTCCCCCTCCCCCGTCTCTTTCTCACTACTTCACTTTTCCTCCACTGTCTACACCTACTTTTTTCAGCGTCTTAACTTTCCTTGAGCAAATTTCTTTCTGTCCTATCATCACATTTTTCTTTTCTGGAGCGCTCTCTCTCTCTCTCGTGTTCATGTATAAAAATGTGTTAAAATGAACCATGTTAGAGAATAAGATAAAGGCTAAATAAAGCTAATAATATTGCCACTCACTCACCACCATGACTACTACACCATCCACCTTGGTAATACTATCATACAGAATGAGATGACATGGTTGATTGCAGTTGGAATTCATTTTAATATAATTGTAATAAGAATATGTAATGATTCCGCCACACTTGTTTTACAACAAAGACGCCTTGTATCTGCGCCATTTAAGTTTTAAAAATACAGTCTTAAGGGGCACTTTTGTGGTGGGTCTAGTTGACCGTTTTCCCTTGAGCTCTGCGAACTTTTCCGGCTATCCAGTATCTCTTTTCTCTCTGGCTGGCTGGACAGAATGTGTTTAACTAGAGAAGTAAAAGGTGCACGTTGCTACCCTGTATGATGCGAGGACGTCATGAATTATAAATGTGATTTCGAATTTTTCCTTGTCCTTTTTTTCGTTTTTGTAAATTGTATGTGCATGCTCGTCTGTTCGCTGAAGTCATTTCTCACAAGCCATTGTTTGTAAGAGCTTTTGGCTCCTTGTTGAGTCGGCCGTAATGAAGGTCCTTGTTCTGAAAGTTCCATTAGGTTACACTTGTCACGTACCACTAAGGTTTTTGTACAATGGATCGGAAAAAATTACGGTGGAGAAAACACGTAGTACGATCATTTCGTTGATTCAAGGTTAGATTGGTTTTATTTTTTGTGAAAATTTTTATCATTCAAGTTTTTTTACGGGAAATAATGGATAGTGAAAGTTTTGCAAGTATTTTGTGAACCTTCGGTGTTTGATCGTTGCACTATTGTTAAATGAGCAACAGAATAAGGCAGTTATTTGCAGACAACGTGAAAAAAATCTTCAGAAAGTAAAAAAAAACGATGGTGAAGATAAATTCAATTAAAAGTCTTAAATGTCATATTAATAACAATCAATGTTCGGATTAATACATAAAATATGAAAATACATCAGGGTTTGTTAATTGTAAAATGGCAACAATATGAATAAAATTATATTAGTGAAAATGAGAAAAAAATCAGATAAAACTGGCAATAATTTTTGTTTTGGATCCTTCCTTCCAATGAAGAAAAATCTTTGTGTAAACTGAAAATTTAAAGAAAACTCAATACAAAGGTGATAACAGACGAAACTTATTAAGGAAATTGGACTTAAGATTATTGGACCTCAAGAGCTAAAATAAAGCGAGAGGCCAAAACACAGATAATAATAAATAAAAGATTGAGTGAAGTATTGTACTGTTTCGAACAAAAATTATTTTATTTATGATTTCGAAAAATGAGAAAAACCGAAGGAGCGTAGGCCTCTCCCATACATTTTACTGTAAACCAAATCAGTAGCGGATCCTTCATAACAATCCCTGTTTTTATTGAAATTTTTGCTATACAGATATATATTTATATATAGATAAGAACTTTTAAAAATGACATTTAAATTTTTGACATTTTAGCAAAAATATAATGTTTGGAAACTACATAGTTGAATTTCTAAATATGCATATTCTGCTGTGCAATTAGTAGTTTGGATTTGTCATTAGGTTGCATGGGCTAATTTGACAGTTGCGTTTTACAACAAAATTTTGTGAACTTTGAATTGTCACCAAAGTCACATTGTCACATAATCGTATTTTTTGTCATGATGGTTGTACTTTTTACCAATAAACAGTGAACAATAACAATTGATAAGTGTTGTCCAGAAAGATACAGCTGTAAAAATGTAATTGATTACCCACCAAGACGATTTCTCCATGTTATTGGTGGTCGTTAAAACTGATACAAATCCTTTAAACACCTAAAAAATTATTTATATAAAAATAATTTTTACGTATAATAAATATGACATTACAATTGTATGAGCAATTATATTAGCAGACAAATAAATCCAATATTCAGAACAATAGAAACAAATCCCATAACCAACCCATATTATTGCCCGTCATTAAATAGATTAACAACGTAAAAGTATATTTGGGGAGGAAACCCAACGGTCCAACCAAACATGCAATCTACAAGCAGGACAAGGGAATTTTTATACCTCGGGATGAACATAATAATGTGATAAAATTACTTTTCGTACTTTTTTTTCTTCTGCTCGTCCTACTTCAATTACTTTTATGTGACAAACAGTGTCATACTTTTAGCTGGTTATTTTTTTCCTTACCTACCAAATCTACGGTGTTGGTAGGAGCTTCGGAGGGAAGAAAGAGAAACCAACGAAAAAAAACTTTGTTCTCGGAAAGAAAGATAGAGAAAGAGACAGAGATGAAGAGATAGACACAATCAGACAAGAAGGGTGGATGAAGAGACGCCAAACTAAAAAATAACAGTCAAGTGCATAGTACCATACCATATTTATAGATATGAAAGATGCTATTTTCCTGGAAATGAGGGGAAAATATTAGAACGGCAGCAAGTTTTCTTCGGTCCGGAGCCGGGATTGTGATATGGCAAACTGGAAGTTGGTAAACATATAGTATGAGTGTTATAGTAGACAACACACGAGAAAGTATTAAGAATAGTGGTGGCGTCGTCGGTGGCGGTGGTGGTGGCGGCAGTCACGACGACAACGATGACTTACTTGTTTCCCAAACCTACTTTCAATATAGTAGTGTTATCTCTTTACTAACCATATACTCTCTGCTCCTCTTCTTGTCTTGTATCATGTAGAATTATCCGGAAAAGTGGAAAATACCTTGTTTGTTGCTGCCGCTGGATAAAGCACTACATAACTATAGAAACTATCAAGTTAGTGGTGTATAGGCTCTGTACCAGTGAATGATGTCATGTTGACGGAGGCACCGGCTAGATGCGGCATAGCCCAACTAGAGGAAATAATATCAAAAGTCTTATTATGCAACTTGGGTAATATTTCATTGGTAAAGTGCGCGTAGTGTGCTAGGAAACAGTGTGTAGCAACAACAGAAAAGAAGGGAAAATGCTCGTCTTTTTTTGTTACACGAGCATACCGAGATTTCCGAAAAGTGTATAGTTATATTATCCAAAAAAAAGTTGTAGGAAAATTATGTGAAGTGAATTGTGTGATATCATATCCTAGAAATGGATGAGAGTATAGACAGCAGAATGGGGTATTGAAAGGAAAAAGGAGAATAGACCTAAGTATTTGCTGCTGCTACTACATCAGCACTGCTGCCACATTGTAAGTATATATATATATGTGTGTGTGTTATTTTGACGCCGGTAAGGATAACAATAAAGTACACTCAATCATGCTGTATTTGTAGAGCTTAAAAACTCAGTCACACTTTCTATTCGAGCATATAGACGCGCATAAAAAATATGCAGGATGCTTATACGCTATTGACTGATCAATATCCTTCATTACTATTATTGTACAAAGTCGTCGGCTTCGTCCGATCATACGAAAGCAATCAAATCTAACCATAGGCGCGTGAATTTTTAAGGTTCTATTTTATATGCCGCTCATGCGTTCCAGGAAAACAATATAGGAAATCAGCATGAACATGAATAGTGGCATTATCCTTGTTTTTGGCAAAAGAATTACCCGGCACGAGTCCTGTTTTGTCTGTGTGGGTGCAGTTTATATTTTCATATTTAAACCGATATGATTTCACCCGGGTTGAATAATATATGCATACACAGCCAGTATACTATATAACGCCGTTGTGTACACAACTTTTCTACACCATTTAATCTGTAACTGATCTCCCTACAAAACAATAAAACTACTTAAAAAACAATTATGATTAGCTTTAGACAGATTGGGATGAGATGAGATTGTAGCCAAGTCGTGCTCAAGGTTTTTCTGCTGCTTTGCTATGGTAGCGTCCCCAGCAGTCTGGGAAAGTCTCTGAAAACCGCCCTCACTCTTTCGAGATTTTTTTATTGTTCCGTTTCTTTTAGAGTGATTTCCTTTCGAGAACGTACCATTCTTTCATCTTCATACTCATTAAAAGCATACTTATTATTATTGTTGTTGTAAGTTTATATTATTCATGCTTTTTCCCCTTTAAACCCCGATTTTTGTTTAACTGTCAGCTTTTCCCTACTTCTACAAATGGAGCCCATGTTACAAAAACAGGGATTAAAAGGGAAAATGAATATTTTATTAGAACGATGGGATATCTGAGTAAACAAAATTTCCTTGTCCTTCTGAACAACTCCATCATCAGATCCTGCTGATTTTATATGTATTCCTCCTCTTTCCCGTGTTTCTTCTTATCTGTTTACCTCACTCCAACATCTATCTTAGTAAAAAAAGTAATACCTAATTTTCAGACAATTGTGTTCTCGATTATGTGATCGTTTGCTTCGTATCCTGCCGTCCTTTTTAATATTCTGATAGCACAGCCCATTAAACCAACAAAGACAAATTTGTATGTTATGTAGCCGTGTTTGTTTTACGTGAACCATGTCTTGTAACGATGATCATGATACCAATCTTACATGCCTTTTCTATTACGTCAAGGAAAGCAGGCAAGACGCCAAAGAGAGCCTGTACAGAATATTATCCGATACAAGCCATGTGCCGTGAGTATGAGGAACAAGCTTTCACAAACATAACAACACTTCGGTATACTCTCAGAATTTCATTGGGAATTCATCAGGCTGTAATAATCATGTTATTGGACGGGAGGATGAGTAAGGATTTTTTGCCAGCGGACAATGTACAGACATGTGTTTGTATGCGTATTTGCCATCAAATAATCAAAAGATATTAAGAGGAAATTTCCATTTGCTGACAAATCAATAGAAAGAAACACACAGGCATGCTCAGCCCACATAAATTTGTGTTAAGAAGACATTTTTGCAGACCTTTTCGTTATCACTCGAGTACTTGTAATGCGGTCAATCATACTCAAGTTGTATTGTTTCTTAAAATATTGTCTTCCTTCTTGTACCATCATATCGCAACTTGTTCCATCGTGTAGCGTATTTTAGGTCTTCATCCATGGGAATGATGATCATCATCGTCACAAGACTGTTTTTTGCCAAAAGGCCTGCCATCTTCTGCAGCGACAATCAGGCTGATAGTGTAATTTATGTACTTTCTTATTTATACCGATATTGCATGGCTGCGTTGATACAATTGCAACCGTAGAAACGGACAGTTGTGTGTGGTAGAGTGCCAAGGATTTACAGGGAAAAATATATGGCTATTTTTTGTGGACAAATGGTAAGGCGTTTTATATTGAATTCCCTCTTCTTTTGTCTAACACTTGCGATACTCCCTGTATGCACGAGCAAGTGGTAGTGTAACTCTAGTAGTAGTGTGTGCGTTCAGGAGAAAATTGTCAAGTTACGTTTTACACTTGACTTGGGGAAAATATCACTTAAATGTTGTCATTGTTGCGTTGGCACTTGGCCAAACGACCATTTTCTTTTTCAAAAAATCGTGTTCTTTCTGATTCTTCGTCTTTGGCAATCATGGTGAAAGCAGTGAAAGTGCTTTTCTCTGGCATGAGAAAACAAGTGCAAGGACACTTTTGACTTTTTCATTCTGTTTAATGTTAGGTAGGCGATGATAATAATAACAAAATTATGGTTTTTGTCACAATTGAATTTTTCTTTCCTTGGCTGAAGACCTGACATGTTGATTTTTAAAGGAATTGGACGCGTGGATCACGATCTCAATGATCAAATCAAGAATTAAATGTTCATACTTTCTCCACTCTTTTGATGACCTTTTCTTGAAAATGTTATTGACATGAGCTCTCTTTTGCAATGGTATTTGATTATCAGGTTACTGCAAAAATATGATTTTGAGCGTAACATACGAAAACATCTAACAAAATAATGTCCGGTAGATTTTTCGGCGTTTCAAATTACATACGCGTCCACACTCCACATGTGAGCTCTTTAACACGTGGCAAAATTGCATAACCCTTCGGTACAAATATATCGATTCAAACATAAAGACAAGCAAATCTGAATATGAATCGACTAATTTATTTTGGATTACGTTTACAGACAGTAGTTCTACGGATGTCAAACGCCAGAAATTATTTAATCGAATTTTAAGCATAACAACGTTGACAATTATGCTGCCAAATTAATCAAATTAATAGTTTGTAAAAAAGGGAAATATAAAACCACATTCTACATTTTCCATGTACGTAATCGTACATTTTTACATTAACACAGAGGCGCACGATGTAATTTTACCTTTGGTTAACGGAATGAATACTGGCCATAAAAAGTTAGATATAAATATACATACATTTGTACTGATTTAATTGGATCATTCTTCGAATTTTCCGTTCCTTTCAATTACAAACCTTTTAATGGTCTTTAGAAACGCGCAACTCTAATGATGAGCCTAAATTATCCCTCAATACCATGTAATGTAATGAATGAAAAATGTACAAATACACTTATAGAACGAAAAGTACCGTACCGGTTTTCATTGAAATTGAAGCATCATTTTCTACGGATTTGGATGTGTGATAGATTTGTAAAGTATATTTGTTGGTTAGGAGGTAAACCTCACAAAAAACAGAGCACAAAGCAAGCAGTCAGTTTGAAGTGCGCTGCCTGTCTATCTGCACAGAGTATGTGAATGTGACTATTGTGGCAATAGGGAATTTCGTCGTTTTTTCACGGTTGTAAATCAAGTAAAAACATTTATTCCTCTAATCATTCTAATGGATTTTGTATAAAAAGTAAGTAAGAAGAGAATTTGAACATTGGTCGGTTATCTTGCTGAAGTAACTTGGAGTATGTATAGCGGTTTCCAATAAGACCGAGTTTCAAATAGGCTCACATGTACTTTTCCGTTGGCTTGAATGCTTTTTAAGAGGAAAATAAACATGTCTGATTTTCCAATCTTGCTTGTACCCCATTCTCCTTGTGTCGATAAGCTATACCGCTTCAGTGACGGTGGTGGTGGTGTACCAATGCTAAATGCGATGGGTAAGCATAACCTTGATTTTATGGTGAAAATGAATCGAAACGAAAGATGCACATTGAATCGCATCTCGTCGCCGTGACGGTAACGTTTAAAAATATGTAAGGAAAGCAAGCCAGCAAAAAAGAACATTCGTTTGAGAGTTTCATTTTTCTTTGAACAGAAACGCATTTTTCTCCGTTCCTTTGGAAAATCCGAGTAAAACGGGGCTCATCCATTCCTAAAAAAGAGCAAAAGCAGCAGAATCGACGTCATCATCATTCGCATCGTCAAACCATGCGATTTTACCGTGGTGTGTACTAAATGAAAACTTCCTTATCAACAAAGGCACTATAGGCATGTTGCTGATGATGATGACTCCAAAACTGCAGAGTAAGCAGTCTTTCCACCACCTATTTTACTTTTTAAAATCCCACACTTTCACATACTCCCTACTTTCTCCTCGGTGTTCACCATCTTTGATATTGCCAATGAACGCAGTATTTAAAAGTCACTTGGCGAAAAGCATGTATACAATAGTGCCGTTAGCGTAATCCTCTCCCTGTACATTTGCTTGAAAGGATTATTACAAAATTACGCTGGATGTTTTTCTCAAAGATTCCCGTCTGTCTGCGTGTACATTCTTATGCTGCTGCTTGTGGTGACATAGAAATAAGTTCGTTAATGCAATATATTTTAACAAGACTTCACTTTCACTCTTCACTTTTCTATTTTTTGTGTATTTACCTTCACTCCGTTAACTCGCGGTCACACAGGATGTCTCATTATTATAGAGACAGGATATGTGTATGCTTCAAGGCGACAGAGATTATTTGCGACGACGGAAAATATGTATTCACACGGGGAAACGTGTGGTATTTATCCTCTCCTTCAATTTTTTGTGTGTGTTAGTATTTGGTTAGCTCCTCAGCTCCTCCGAGCATTCATTCGCGGCGTATAGATAGGAAGAGATGGATAGACAGATAGGTGGGTAGGTTGGTTTGTTTCCATTTGCTTTAGGGATTTCTGGGAGTTGTAAACAACTGGCATAGAAACGGAGACGTCTCGGCAAGTGGAGTGGTTTACCGGGAAGTGAAATAAAAATGAACGCATTGCATGTGTTGTACACATAAAAAGAGACAAAATATGTTTTTTTTACTTGTGGGAGTAAAAGTTGACAAAAAATCGGGGGAGGTATTCGTTATATAATCAAATGGTTGCAGTGGCAGCAGTAGAGTTCTCATCATCATCCTACTCATCAACGTCATCATTATCATCATCATCATCATCATCACCAACATCATGAGGAGAAATGAGAGAAGATGGATATTAGTCCTGTAAACTGATCCCATTGAGCTGAGGCGTGTGTGCGTACAAATCAAACATTATCGAAATTGAGTAGGTAATACTACTACTACTGCTGCTGCTGCTGCACGGGAACAAGAGAACATTTTCTTGTCGAGGAGGGATGACTATGATGACGACGACGATAATGTTGATAGTATGCGGTGGAAATTACACCCGCACGCAATGCCCTCCCCACGACTGGAACAATGACAATATCTATAACTGCTAGTCGTACAACTACTTCTTCTTTTCGTGATGACGACATCGAAGACGAAGACTGTGATGATGATGATGACGATGCAATCTTGAAATGCAATCAATGGATGCACTCTGGTGAAAAAGTGTTCTTGAGAATGGCCACCAAAATGCATTAGCTGTGACTACTTACTTCAAAGTAGTAGGAGTAGTCCGTAGCGCCTTACAATCAGACAAGGAGACACTTTACCTTTATGGATTTCTAACACTTTTTCGTTTTTTCTTTTCCTTTTTTTCGTTTGCTTTGGCTTTAACTCTGCCAATACGGAAACTTCCTTACTTTATTTTTTTTTTCACGTACTTAAAATGTTCTCAGAGTTATAAAACGAGCGGTGTGGTAGTGGTGGTGGTGGTAGCAGTAATACCAGTATTGGTGGTAATAGTAGAAAACGAAAAAAATAGTTATTATTTGGATCAGTTCGTTTTTTTTGGATGGGTTTGCCAACGATGAACAAGAAATGACATTAGACACAACCGAGACGCAAAAAATTGCTATACTTCCAAGTACTACCACCATTTCGTGTCGCCACAGCAGCAGTAACTTAACGGCAAAGCACAGTTCATAGTTTGATGATATATAACGTTTTTTCTCTCTTCTATTTTTTGGGCATCAGTGAAGAAAAAAAGTTTTAGAAAAAATAACCATCTATATGACTTTTTCTCAGACCTCAGCAAACTCTCCTCGTTTCCTTGTTTGCTTTTGTTGATAATGGGGAAAATGGTTTGTAACTTGGCTGGGTTGGTTGAGTGGTTTGGTGGGAAAAAGGTGATGGGATGTGATACTCTCCCTCCCTTTCCCACTCTTTCTGTAGCATGACTTTGACTTTACCTTTCGGGTTCGATTTTCTTCACGGGGAAAAATAAAGAAAAGAATAGAAAAATAAACTTTTTCTTTAAGATTTTTTACTCTGACAAAATTCCTTTACCAATGCATCTCTCAAGTTGGGGTACCGGTTCCGCTTTTGTAGTTTTTTGCTATCCCAGACTCTGTGTGGAGAATAAGGACGGCGGACGCAGAAGATGGGATGGGGCACATCACCCACCGTACATCCCAACAGAAGCGCGTTCATGGGACCTTAGAGATAAACACATAGCTGCACATCGGGAAATGAAACTCTTTCTCCTTTGGCAGTGGTGATGGTGGTGATGGCGGATAAGTAGGAGGAAATTTCAATGTAGATTTTGGAAAGTGAGATGTGATTCCAGCATAATCATCATCATCATCATCATCATCACGGGTAGGAGTAGAATCTTCAGCCCGGTAATGTCTTACTCTATATAGAGTCATCCACTAGTGATAATACTGCCTCTCCGTGGAGAACAAACTTGACGACGACGATGATCATCATAAGCATACACATACGACTACTCTTTGTCGACTTTCTCCTGGTTTCTATTCCATCACGGACGAGAAACAAGCTCCTTGGTGGAGTGGGGAATAAAGTAGAAAATAAGACGAGTCGGGGTACTGACGTTCTGCAATCTTGGTAGTAATGATAATGAATGATATGTGAAGCAAGAAAGAAAAGAACTGAGGAAGTGAGACGTACGAATGGAAAAGAAGAATCTGATAGGTCATAAGGCAAATCAGCTTCTCATCATCTTGTCGTCTGTATTTTTTGTCCAATTCTAGAAAAACGAACATGAACAAAGTGTAAGAGTGGTTAATGGACAAAAAACTTTGTGGTATAAAATAAAGCAAGACTGGATCTTTGTAACCGGTAATGTGACAATGATGAACAAAGTGTATTCAGGAATGATTCAGATTTGAGCAGCTTGTAAAAATAAAAAAATGCAGCAGCAGCAGCAGCAGAATCCTTTTCATAAAAAATGGGGAAGATAAAAAACATAATAAATGTAGGAAAAACGTGAGATGTAAAAATAATACTGTAGCCGTATCATTTTCATTTTATTTCTTGGACAAAGAAATTAGTACGCAAATAATATTTTAGGTAAGTGCAAAGACGGTGACATCATTTGTAGAAGGATAACGCAGTTATCGTACTTTCTGTGAAGAAAACCGCATCTAAACCTAAAATAATAATCATTTAAAGCATACCGTTGCCGAGTATGTACACGTGTTTGTATATGCAAATTGTTCACTGCTAAGTGCCATTTCATAACGTCAATTTATTTCTCTTTCCTACTTGTTTAAAGACTCAGAAAAGCCAAGTGAGTGAAGCAGTTATTACAATGGTATCGCATCGTACTGCAACAAATTCCATGTCAGCACCAAAAAAGGTTTTACAACAGTTTTATGTATGGCTTATTATGTAAGCCCGTCATATTTAGAATATTCCAAAATAACTCGCAGTACATCATGTTTGCATAAAAATCTGCTCCTGCTATGGAGGTAAAGACATCACTACATCTACTGGTTACTTATCATTTATCACTGCTACAGTATATGTGCTGTAATTAATGTCAACAAATATATTTAGTACTTGCCACATTGCATGGTTTCACCAATATGAAATGGCTCCCTCTGTACATATAGGCCTCTCTGTTTTATATAAAAAGAAACCACTTGATTAACGTATTGTAAATATGTAGTTATGTAAGGAACCTGATCAGGAGATATTGGATTGGAATAATTTGTTGGAAAAGAGTCCTGAAAACGCATACCTCGGAATGCATGAACAAATTTTAAGATGGGATCCAGTCTTGTAAGATACTCGCATACTTCAGTGCCTATCTAAACAGTAATTATTCTAGATTCCAGAAAGCCTTGAATTGTATTTACTTTAACAAGACCCACAAAATCTATTTATAAGCAGCCATATGCCAGGTCCAACATGACCTGTCATTTATTTAAACATGTATGAAGAACTGTGGAAAAAAATGTCGATAAATGACGAGGAGTTGCCAGAGTGGTTATTAACAAGTAGTACTGATAGTAAACGAGGGTAAAAACCAATTGTGCGATAGCTGCTGAAGAGCCCGCCGGTCGGTGGTTTTCATCTTCGTCAAATTTTATGGATGTCGTGAGCTGTGGTAACCCTGATAGAATAGCGTTTCAGTTGGTTGGTTTTCCTGAAATGCGTTATCTATTGATCTATCATTATATTCACTTGTTTCATAATTACTGAAGAAACTTTTCACATAAAAATGATACTCAAAACTTCCCTTTGTGAGTTCTTTCGAACATCTTTGCAGCGGCGACTTCGTTAAAAATCTAAGATTGTACTAGAGATAATCTCACATCTACCCCAGTCGGTATTTTAAAAAAATCAGTAATCTAATCAAGATAAGGCACGGGTCTGTATCCTTATACTTCTCTTCTTTACTAAACAAAGTAAACTATAAAAGTGTGCGTACTTTGTTGGTCGAAATACAAATACGTAGGAATATGCACAGGACACGTAGGTTTACATTTGTGCGGAAGAAAGTAAATAATACTCAAACTGAACAGGGTAACAACCGAATCCGATGTACCGACCCAAGTATCATTGAACCGACAAACACTACAGCTGTATCTGGTTGCCCCATACAGGCTTGTGATCAATGAAAGGTTATATTACCATACGTCCCATTTTATTGGCAAAATACTACATTTCACACTACAGGTCGGAAATTATGCAAATATGATGGAATCCAGAATCACATTCATATTCTGTAGCCATCATTCGTCCCAGTCATAGTACCTTCTTGTATTTAAATTACGTCCGGTTCCAGTTGGTAACAGTTAACTTTTGCGCTACTTGTTCGTCTTAACGCACGGAGTTCACCGTGTCTACTACTCTTTTAGATGATTTGTCTCCCGTATTTTTCTCCAACGAACGTCTTTAAACAACATTTAAAATCTTGATTTCATGTCTTGTCTTAAGCACGTTCCGTATGCATAAACATTTCCTTTTTGAACTTTGTTTTCTGTTTTCCCTTCACAATCTCTCCATTCAACTCTTTTTGTGGCGCAGTTTAACTCGCCCCCTCGCCATCGTGTTTCCACTCAGATTGCAAAGAACAAGAGAACGTGTGAGTACAGTAGCTGTGGAACTGGTGTGATGGTAGTAATTTTGTTGCTGGTGAGGGTGACAGTAAGGAGGATGATGATGATACAACACTGATTGCATGTAGCAAGTGGAAATGCAATACATATTTCATAACAGAAAAAAATATGAAAATTTTTCACCCTCTCCTTTTCCTTCCCCTTTTATTCTTTTTCGCTTGCATTCTTTCTTTGTGTCTCGCAGTAATTTACACTGGGAGAAAGTGGATCGTGACAGTACAAACGGAAAACATAAATGGGTGTGTCTGTGGTGTTGTAGAAACAAAGCTAAAAGCTTTTTGTGTATGGTCGTAACGACGGATATACAAGCATTATTACTATTATTTTTTTTTAAAGAGAAAAAAGGTATAAAAAATTAAAGAGGCTCTTTGTGCGAAAGGGAGACAGAGATTTACACTGTCACACAACAGCAAAGAAGATAGAAAGAGAAAGCGTAAGGAGATGACATTCGTGACTTGTGTCAGATTTAGTAGAGACATTTAAAATTAACTGGAAAGCAGGAAATGATGAAGAGGAAGACTTGTGAGATATTTTATTAAGAAAAGAAGCTCGAGAGCTTTTGCGCATATGAGTGTGCTTGTCTTTGTTCATTTTCCATTATTTGAAGGGATTTCAAAAGGATTTTCAGAGACAAAGACAGAGAGAGAGAGCTAGTTGGAGAGTTGTAATGGTAGAAGGAGTAAGCACACGAGTTCAAACAAAGAGAAAAGTGACGTGTTTGTGTTATCATTGTGGGGGCCTGTCTAAAATATCTGTTGCATATTTTCTGGCCTGCTACAAAGTACAAACGAAGAAAGATGTAGCATTGAAGACGTGGTAAATTCAAAGGGTGAAAGGACAACAAAAGGTGAAGGGGGCCAAATGGGATACTTGTCCTGTCTTTCTGTTACACGGAAAACAGTATAAAACGACGAGATAATAGGCAGATACTAAAACTCTGGGATGTATGCATCGCAATTCAAAAGCACGGAGCAACATGTACATGGGGTTGTCCCACCCCACTACTGCTTCTCCCGCACTTAGGGTGGTAGTGATAGTGCAGCCTTTTGTAGTAGGCATATTTCAAACACACTTCAGTTTTTGCATACCTATGCGTTGTTATCGTCAATTTGTGTATTTATGCACAACATCGTCAAATATGTTGCAAGATTACGCTGTCCTGACATCCTGATCGATACAAAGTTGATATCATCAGAGGAAACCGCATCATGCAACAAAAACTCGACCCGTAAAGGCAACATCATGTGTATCACTGTCTCGTGAAGTATCAAAATACAAAAACGATCCTGTCGGATGGCTGACCAAGCAATGCACAAACAAGTTTAAGTGAATATTGAATTTGGAGGAAGGAGGCCTTGCTCAACTATTTTGCTTTGATAGTCCCGCGTCCCCAATATTGGATAAAGCAGTCTCACATTATTTTAATAAAACCGAACAGCGTGCCGTAAATACATGAAGAACCTAATAAAATTTTGTGTTCGTTATGCGGGGGTTGATCACGCATGGTCGAGCCTCCCATGATACGGCGACACTCCGAAATTTTTAGGAAGCCTCATATCCTTTTGTGAGACCTTTCAAACAGTCTATTACGTACGTAATGGGATGTCCTACTTAAGGGCTTCTGCAGCTGACATAATTGTTAGTTGCGTTTTTGAAAAATTGGACGGCTTGCTCAATTGAATTTCAGGAAATGTCTAACATGCTCCCTTTTTAAAAACCTGTCAATACACTTTTCCCAAGAAGTCAAAGATTTTGAAATGGATATTCTCACGTATCTTTTCTTATGACGTGTCTGAAATAGCCTGAAAACATACACAGAGAGAGGGGAGATTATCACGGACCAACTACCTTGGCATTCCCCGTTACTGATTCTTTCCTAAATTTTCCGAGAAAAATTGACGCTGATAACAGTATATACATTTTACACTTATTTCACATGGCTTGCCGTCATACCCCATAAAAATAGCACTAACCACGACGAGTTACAAATTCTATAAAAAGCCTAATCTGTACAAAGAAGTGAGCGGATGAGACACGTTTTTGTACCTGGGGCACTACTTTATAAATGCCCGAGTCCATTATTCCGCACCAGTCTACGAGTTAAGTCTACAAACCGATTACATCCTCTTGAAGTAAATATACGGCTATTTATCTTCTTCCCGCTTCGTGCTTCTGTCATATATCGATAAAGGTTAATAATCACGGCAATCGTGCCATCAAATATGATCCCGTATATTATACAACTTATTTGACTCACGTGCTGTTTCCCGTGTTAAACATTAGAGCAGAGGGACGGAAATAGGGAAAATTTGAAATGCAAAGAATTAATCTGACTTTCGAGGTTGGAAAGCAAACTTTCCGGGTTTGCTACTGTATATTTCCTGTTAAATAAAGTACAAAACGTGAGTCAATTTACCCATACATATATGGATACGACTTTTTGAGTACATGGCTTCTTAAAAAGTCATTATTGAAAAAAAAGAAGGAGAAAGTTTGTGTAAGGGGAGGATCCACCTCTTCTCCTTTTCATCATGGTGAAGTCAGTTCTATAAAACACGCAGTCTTTTCTGCTTGCTCAGCTCAAGCTTTGATTTATTTTCTGTAGACTGGGCAACCCAATCGATGAAAATCATTTACTTTTTATGTGGTTCAATTGGCGACAAGTCAAGTCACGTATTTTTGTGAGCATTTCAGTAAGAACCAGGGCTACGACTTGGAACCCAAAGTTTAACAAAATTTTAAATTCCTTCTTACCTGCTGCCCTCTTTCCACTAAAAGGCAGAGACAGGTAATTGAATAAAATAGCACGTAAACATAAACAACCTAAGGGCATCCCTTGTTTTCATCACCGTCTTGTCGCATGCAGTTTGCGAGTGTGAGCGTAAATCGAAATTCGCCCTGTCTCAATTTTTCTTCTGAAAGTAGTTTACGCTTGCACTGTTACATATTAAATTCTGCTGCTAAGTTAAACTATTCAAGAACTGATGCATTCTTATTACCATGTTCACATGAAAAAGACAGTCGCTTTTGGGTGGAATGCGAGTAGTTAGAGGAAGCCGAAAGAAAATGAAAAAGCCAGATGGAAACGGGAGATAGTTGGAAAAATATATATGTATGTGTGTGTGAATGCGTGCGTGAGAGAAACTGTGTGACCGTAGACGACAAGTCGCAAAACCGTAAAAAAACGAACAGGGAAAATATGCATGTGAGCCCACCAAATGTTGAAGAAAGGTTGTGTACAAAAAGCCGTTTAAAATGGGAAGGAAGGTAAAAGAAATGGAACAAGACGAACAGGAAGATAGCATGGCATGTAGGGAGTATAAAAAACAGGCAAAATAAAGGAAGAAGAAACCGGCGGGAGAAAATCACCAACTTGAGACAGATATAGCTCATTAGAGATCTATTCAAAAGTTATCTATCTTGATTCACTTTTGCTTTTTCTCACTCAAACTCGCTCTCTCTCTCTCTCAGCTGAGTTCTCAATTATGGAAAAACCATTTCTTCAGCTGAATACATCAGCAAAAAGGGAGAGACGGAGACAGTCCGGAATTGAACTAAAAGGCAGAAAGGAAGGACATACATAAAGTGAAAGAAAGGGAAAGTATCTGCTTCTATGTTTTCACTTGCTACCTCTCTCCCACTCTCTCTCTTAAGATTCATTTTAAAATAGGATCAGGAAAGTTTTTACGTCTTCTCTTCCCACCACCTCTCCCTCCAGCAGCAATGTTGATGTGGCAACGCTTAATAGTAATAAAGCCATCAGGAGGGCAAAACACCTCTGCCAACCGTCAACGCAACTACCACGAATAAACACATTCATTTATTTCAACAATAATAGGTATCTTTGTGTAATGTACCTAATGCGTTGCTGCTTGAACATACAATGCACGATACCATCTCCTTCTCATCGCTATTTGAAAGATATATAGTTCATTTCCCGAAAACAGGGGTCCACTCTTTAAGATTTGCTTTATGAACTTACTTGTTTTTGTTACTGCTGCCGTACAAAGAAAATGAACGTTTTATTCTGGATGGCTGATTTCAACAAAAAATACAGTGAGACCTACTATTTGATTTAAAACTATAACCATAATCACCTTCGTTCCACGGTACAAATAAATATTTCCCAAAATAGCGAAAGCCGAAGTCAGTCAGTCTATGGTAGTGCAATTAGCTAGACTTCCTTCCAAGAAAACTATTCACATTTTTGTAACAAAGGAGCACATTGAAAGAAGTAGTGGACCGCAGCAATAAGGCGTTTGCCCCTCGCATCGTATAAAATGCAGATTACGCAAAACTGCGTCATTCACAAAACAGTGAATCTTTCAAAAATTCCCTTTACCTCGCTTTCCAAGCAGGAGGGAAAGAAAATGCTTCTTTTCCTCTTTGTGCTTGCTTCATGTACCGTTAGGTTTTATGAAAGGTGGTGCAGACGACAGTTACAAATTGTTAGGACGATAAGCCCAATCGAATTTCCTTTAATTTAGATTCTCTACATAAATTTAACCTTTCAATATTGCAATATTTCAACTTAATTTTAAAAAGCATCAGGCATTAGTATATTATCATCACCATCTTGGGAGCTATCATTGTCACACTATACGTTCCGCCTACCACATTGTGGTGCCATCAGGGTATATAGACAGACTGTTTGGTGGTCATTCTAACTGTGTTATTATGAGGTAAAAAATGTACATACAAAATAAAGTACTTTATGGGTTCTTCCCTAGTATGATGATGATGATGATGAAGGGAATTGGGGTTCATTCGTGATGAAGATGAAGACGTTTGTTGGCAATCCGAAAAGATAATTTACGGAGATTTTCTGCCGGCAATTTTTTTCTTACTCACACAAACATACCGTGACTGCGACTAGAAGCCCGAGATACGACAAAATTCAGCACAAAAGAGCAGTGTACTGAAACTGGGGACGCAAAACACACAAACACTCCATTTTTTATCCAACCGTGTGCCGTCCCGATACAACTTCGCGATTCGCTCCTTGTTTTTACTCCGTGGTTCGGTGGCAAGTGTTGTAACTTGTACAACTTGTGTACATCCCCCACATCACACTACTGGTCAAAATGCACGCATTTCACGTTTTTTCATTCTACTCCTCTATCCCACTGCTACTGGAAGTTTCAGTGCCTGTTCCAGTCGCTTTCACTGTTGCATTTCTCCTAAAAATTACTACAAATTTATATTAAACTCTCCAACGCTGCCGCTACTTTGCTATTCCGTGTTTACCTGCTTCATTAACAATAACACATGGTTACTTTGTATAACACTACTTGTATGCCTTTGTGTTTTGGAAGTTATGATGGAGGAAGGAAGGATTGTTGATGTTGTCGTAAAGTAGCCGATGAAAAGGCTTGTTGAAAATGAAAACTCTTTTTATAAATTACATAATGCCGCGATATGCTTGTCCTATAACAACCACGTTTATCCTTTTAAAAGTCCCCACATGTTGAAATAATATACCGAACCGTACAAGTAAATGATCCATATTGCCCTAGCTGAAGAGGCTGTATGCTTTCTGAGTTTGTTTGGTGTTGGCGTCGTCACCCTTACAATTGCCAGGGACCATGTTGTTGTGCTGTTGTTTTTCTTCATCATCGTGTTATTCCTTAGTTTATTCTTCTAGGAAACACATTTCTTTACATTCTCTCGAGTTTTATAGCGACGAGTAAATTCGTAAAACTACTACATTCAATGGTTAGTTGGCTGGCTAGTCCGCTGTGTGTGTATGTATGTATGTGTGTGTGTGAGTTGTGATGTGACATGGGGATTGCCGGATACAGTCAGATGTGTCTTTTCTGACTAGGCTGTGTTATTATTATTTTTATTATTACTTTAGGCAGCTTTGCACTCTATTCCACCCAACACGGAAGTTGTGAACTTTGATGTCCGCTGAGAAAAAGGCTATCATAAATTTACGTTTTTTTCTCTTCGTCTCTTCTGCCGTTATCCATGTCCGTCCTCGGCTCCGCCGTCTCTTCCACTTTATTTCATTCTTCTACGCTTTCTCTCCCACTCTATCTCTCTGACTCCCATGTACTCGCAGCCATCAACGACGGTGTCCTTGTTCTGTATTTAGACTTTCGTCCCCTCCAGTTTTGAAGCGGCAGACAAGATATAAAAGACGAGCAGTTGTAGTGGTAACGTTATAACTTTCCAAAGCTTGATTATATACGTTGTCCTTTGTCTACATGACTTTTCCTTCGTATAAATCTGGACAACTCTTTGACAGTTTTGTTGTTTTTCTGCTCAACATTTCTGCCACTGCTGTTGTCTTCCCAGTATCTGAAAACACTCATTCGATGAAACATAAAGTAAACTACTTTTTTTTTCTTTTATGATAAGATGATATCACAGCTTTATCGTGGGACCCTACCCATCTCTCAAAGGACTGTTTATCCAATTTCTTGTAAAAAAATTACTGATTGAGTCATAAATATCCATATCAAAGACTCTTCTCAAACTCAAAATGAAAACTTGTCTCCTTCAAAAGGTTTGATCCCGTGCCATAAACCTATCATCATTCTCGCATTTGTGGACTTTTTTGATGGTTTAATTGCTGCTGATTCCCAAATGGTTATGAGTTAATGGCCGTTGTGTACATTCCCAAAACACTCCAGGGAGCTTGCAGACAACTTAATGTTCCCATTATCAGCCTCAGCGTGGCGTTCCCTGTATAAACCGTATTTAATGAGGTAGTAAAAATGCATTAGAAATATAAAAAACTATAACGCAACAAAGCTACTTAGAATTACTATTATTGCCCAGTTTTTAATGTCAATCACCGCAATTAGTTTAGTTGAAGAACAACTCTTTAGGCAAAAAATATTAAATATGAGTGTATTTCGCAGAGTAAAACGGTCCCACCAACTACACGTCAAGTACCTTCTATCCAAATTTAATGGTAAAACTAAAGGTGATGGAAACTGGTTTTTATGCCACGACAATAAAAGTTTATACATACTCCTGCTTCCTTTTTATTGGAAGCAACCAGCGAAAGGAAATGGGATGAACGTGTACGCCAGGACAAACGTTGATGATCTTGTCTGCTGAGACATACACTTTGCTGCTGTCATCGTTGAAACGAGAAGACGAGATGAACTTGAAGTAGGGGAACAATGAGAAAGTGAAATGTAGAGTTTAACAGTGTCCTTTTCTGACTCTCTCTGTTCTTTTTACTGAAAAACTTAAGAACATTTCTCTTCTTCGTACTCGCGGTGTCATCGTCAATTCAACAACTGTCTTCATTTTAGATTGAGCCCTGAAGGAGGAATAATAAAAGGATGATAGCATGATGACTGATGGCAACGGTGGCGATGACGACGCTGGAGAGAGATGAGGTACCCCCTTACGAAAGAGAGCACACAGAACTGAGGCAGCCGAGAGAAATCTCTATCCCGATTTTGAATCTTCTTTCGTTCTGTATGGAGATGCTGCTGTTGGTGTTGTTATGCTTTGCGAGGCAGTGGAGACAAAATCTTCCATTAATGATATAGCTTTTTACACCAAAGGGGGTATCGCAGTATCGTAACATCGTCATCTCTCCAGTCATCAATGTTCACTTAATGAGATAAAGAAGAAAACTGTCGGAAGAAGGAGGACCAGTAGCAGTTTTGCATGGTTCGGTATATTTTAAAACTACTACCACAATCATCACCGATACTGTTAGTACTGTATCACCCATCTATTTTCCATTTTCTCCTTAAGCTCGTATACCCTACCCCACTAAAAATCTGTAGTTTGCTTAATAATAATCGTAATAATGATAATAATGAAGCGGGATCGTAACTCTGCTATTTTACTCTTACCACCACCATCGTCATCATCATCATTGCTATTCAGCACCCCGACTACATAACAAGATTTCCATTTTATACCTTTTCTCTCCATTTTTCTCTCCTGCTTCTCTCGTCATTTCATTTTATTGTTATTCCACGATTACTACATCCTACTACTTTTACCACCGCACTTATTTACCAACCAAATACACTTTTTAATCACTTCTCAAACTCTTCCCCCGTCGTCATTTCGGATTTTCTCCTGCGAGCTATATGCATGCATAATATGCAGTAGTATGCAGAGAGCGCACCGTCTAAGAAGCAGCGTAGTATTGTATTAGGGAACTGCTGCAGAGCAAGTTGTCTAAGCAGTTTTAGATGTTGACCTGGTAATAATACTACCAGGAATCACAGTAATAATAACTTCACCCACTTAATGGAGCATCTCAAATCGTTTGTTAGTATTTGAGCTCCCGACTTCCTATATTTCACTCGTCTCAAAGTAGTTTTCAAAGTATTCTTGAGTGAAGGTACTAGCGTTGTGTGTTCTAATAGTGGCTGTAAGCCTATGGGTACTTACCGTTGTCCCAAAGATATTTTTACCACGATGCTTCGTTTCGCTTTTGCTCAAGTTGTTTTATAAAAAATAATGTCGTCACCAGTGTTTAATAGAAAGATCAGACACAACAGCAGAAGATATTTATAAAAGGAACGGGTCGTTGAACGTAGTTTAGAAGGCCAATAAACAGGGGGGAAAATGAATTTTTGTGCCACCAAGAAACAAACGGGCACAAAATTAGAAACATTGATCTTCGTGAAAATGTTAAGATGTTGTTGAAATTTGAAAATTTTGTGTTTGTTTCCGGTACCCTTTAAAAAGAAAAACGAATGAGTGAGCCTCCCTGTGTGTCCTCACCTGGGAAAAAGTTTTATACCAATTTAGGTATTGCCTACATATATTTATATTCACTTACCTTTACAATTAATATGCTCTGATCATATTTGTGGGATCATATTTATTTTAATTCATTAGGGTAAGGGTATTCGGGCTATCTGTCCGACCTGCCAACTTGTAAAAATATCCGTAATGTTGAAATTTTTCATTTGCAGCTTATGGATGTGCAGGAAAATATTCGCTGATGGGTAGGTTTGAGAGGTTTATGCTTGACCGTAGATTCCATTAAAAAGTGTGTCAGATGAAAAGGTGTAGTTGCTCCCATAGTGAAATTACTAGTTAGAGATCTATGGATGTTTTATTTTTGTTACGACATTGTTTGTTAATGAACAACTGAATAATTCTGTAACAACATTGCTTTCGTTCTAAATACTTAACATGCATACTTGTCGTGCTGGTTATCCCTCTCGCGTCGTGGTTATCATCCTCGGGTAACCCAAGAAGAAAATATTTATTTTGCTTCAGAATCTACACGTTAACTGCTTCTTTCCAGCTGGCGCACAAAAGAAACAGGATCCCAATTTCACGCGAAAATGCAGTAAAGTGGTTTTACCGGTGCTGATGTATTTAATACATTGCATTACATTATACGAGAAGAAAAGTATACGGCACGAACACCGCACACTAGGTAGCAGTCTCTCGCTTGCCAGTGTCGCTTAAGAATGTAACGTATTTCGTGTGTTTATATTATCTCGTCTGTAAAGAAAATAATAGTGTATTTATTTAATATTAATAAAAATTACTCACAAATTGTGTTATCTGAAAGCTTTGCATACACAGTAATAGCACGACAAGTATAAATGATAATAATAATAATAATGCTTGTCAGCAACACTTTCCTCTACATAATAGCCTCATTTTGTAACTTTCTTCCACATCACCGTTCTCTCGGTTACTGCACTCCTTTGTGGTCTGATTCTCTCTCGCTTCTGGTGATGCAGGGGTTTGTTTTGTTGTCGAGGTAAAGAGGAGTTAACAAGCTATTATATCCTCATTTTACAACAAATTAAGCCCCACTTGACAGACGCTCAACTCGAAACATGGTATACAGCTACCGCTACATATAACCGTGGATTTTAAGTACAGAACAGAAGAAAGAAGATGATTACCATGTTTTATGAAAGGAAAAAACTTCCCAGGCTTTCCTTTTGTACAGCATCTTTTCATCTTTATACAGTATCATAGTGTAATTGTATTTCACCGTTACCGTTTATCTGCTTTCTATTCGGCCCAGCCACTTTACCCCACTACTGCATGACATTTATCATGTTTGTCGTTATTGCACTCTTTTTACTTATCGGTTTATGACCAGCTGGTTTAGCATTGCAGAGTTTTGCTTTAAGGTGTCCGGTCGTCCGGTAGTAGACACATTATCGCTGTAAAGTAAATTCTTAAATTTAGTTTTCGGTCATAAACTGATTGATTTAATCGTCCTATTACGGGGAAATTTTCGACGGTATACTTGCATTGATAAAGGCATGTGGGCAATAGAAATGGTATTACTGGTACGATCTCTTGCGGTAGAAAATTGGAATTATTTTTCAGGACTTGGGAATTTTAACATATCGGTTAATTTAGTTCCTGTAGATCAATGTTAAAATTCATTAAGACGAACTAATACGGTACTTATAATACATTTTAATCTATTTTTCTGGAAATAATAGACTTTAGAAAATTTTGGGAAAAACTCAGAATTTTCTCCGGATAATGGGAAAACTTATATAATAAGTTATAATAAGTTATAAATATAATACATTTAACAATTTTATTTTTCACAATACTGTCTATTCCTAGTAAGAGGGGATAAATTGAAAAGATATACCTGTAGACTATATCTCTACAACCTACAAACGTTATAAAATCATCATTGTTGGCGTGTATATATAATAATTGAAATTTTCGTTAAACTTAAATAATTTGGAGGTTGCCATTACAACATTTTTAATAAGGTTTAAAGAGCCTCCTTCTCAAAATAAGTGCAATAAACTGTGCTTTAATTTCTAATCTGGTATAAACTTGAACATTTACTGTATAAAGGTAATAATTGATAAAATTTGCTTATTGCATTTTACGCTTACAATTCACTCGAGCAACACTTTTCTATTTACCTATCACTTACCTCTCTCCTCTCTACCATTCATCACAACATCACAGTAAACCATCAGCACCTGCCGGTTTATTTCTTTTTTGCGTCCTTCCACTCCATCCATTCAACCATATCGTGTCATTTTCCAACTTGTATGGTGTGGCTGTCAAACAGGCATTAACAGTGTTTGAAGAGGTGTTGACACGCGATATGAAAAATGAAGTGGAATTCCGTACCTTTCACTCTCGCTCTCTTCCTTCCTTCCTGCCTGCCTGTTTTTTTTCTTTTGTACTACTTTTACAAACACCGCTGCTCTTCAGGACCTTTATAACAACGCTACTTACAATGCCGGGGAAGTGTAGATTCAATGCCGAATTTGTCAAAGAATGAAAGTCGCACTGGTGTGTACACGACTACAGTTTTGAGCGGTTGCTGTATTTGTTGTAGATTTACAATTACTCTCTTGTATTTGCATTGGCTGTGCTGTGTAAATACAATTTTCCTTTCACCTCCAACTCCATCACGCATTCACTGTTCTCCTCTCACATATCCATCAACCGTGACCAACCTACGCAATTTTATCATCCAACTAACCCTCCTCTACAGTGTAACAATGCCACAACAACAACGTCTACTTCTGTTTATTTCGCCACAATTTTCGCCTTTTATTTATCGAACGTCCCCTTTCAACTTTCACCACATTTTCTACTTGTTTCGCCATTCACCTAAAAGTTTGCTTGTTTTTTTCTCATTTTTTGGGAAATCTACACAGGTGCATATTCGCAAATAAACCGGGACTTGTATTAAGCTTTCCATTTCTGGTACGGCCGTCCAACTCACCATCTATTCTCCAATTTGTCGTTGTCATTCTCATAAATGTTTGATGCCGATGGTCAGAAACACAACGGAACAAACTCATGAAAAAATATTGCGTAGTAATAATAATATACCGTGGATGCTCCCTTCCCATTTTATGTTTGTAGGAAATAAGGGGGTGTTTCAATATGAGCATTAACGTCTTCCACTTAAACATACATGCTTGCACATCCACAAACTCTGATAATTGTACCCCTACACCTTGTCATGCTACACCAGTTTTTCTAAAAAAAAAGAAGAAAAATACAAAACAACACTCGCCCCTCAGTCTCCACAGTGCAGGAACAATAATAACAACAAAGAAACATTCTCTGCGGCCGGCAAAAAGGACGTTACTCTTTCCCGAAAAATGGCTAGTACCGCTAAATAATATCCGAGGTCCCTCCACCACCAGAAAACTAAGCATACTCTGAAAACAAAGAAAGAAATAGGTAGGTAGTAAAAGCTAAAGCTTCCCTGGGGAACGACTAGAACTCTCTTGGCTTTCCCCGTTGTTGTTTTTTTTTTGTTCTTCCCTATTTTCTCCTCCCTGCATTACTTGAAGAGGTTGTGAGAAGGGAAAAAACGGAGAAATTCTTTTGTGACACAACAACAGCGTTCATCACCACACACTCTTGTCAAATGCATGTTGCGTGTTTAAGAAGAAAGAAGAACAAGAGGGAAGGCATGTTACATAAACAAAATGTTTTGCCAGCCCAGTCACATAAACGAATCTTGTTAAACAAGTGGTGGTGGTGGGGCTGACAATGGTTTACGCCGTCATTATCACCTCCTTTTCTCCCCAGACCAGAAACATTCAACACTTTTTTTGTTTGTATTATTATTACGTATGTCAATGATGATGTTGATGATGAAGGTTTTACGAAGAATTGGCAGCGGCGGTAACTGTACACAGACATATGGTTGTATTTTGTAGATGCAAGATACCAACAAGGAACGCTTTGCTGTTGTTGTCGCTCTGGATGGTGTAGTCTTCGTAATGATATTATTACTTGGCAAAAGAGAAGAGGGGAAAGGAGGAATTGAATAATAAGCAAAGTGAATTCTTGCTGGATTTTTTTACTTGCCGTATACAGTATGATTCTGCTGCTCCCGCTTCACCGTTGTGCGTTAGGCGCTCGTTGTTGAGAAGCTGGAGTACGTGCCACGAATTTAAGTGAATATTAGAGAGAAGAAAGAGTGTCGCTTTCTTTGGTTAACAGGAAGAAGGGAAAGAAAGCGCGACTTGAATGGATACAAAAAATGGGAAACTTGGGTGTTAAAATGAATGGTGCCAGAATAGTGGGCGACGAGATGACGATGATGACATGGATGTTGTTAGCGGTGGTGGGAAATATGTTACGACGACAACGACGACGGTTGTGTGATAAACATGAAATGAAAAAAGTGGAAGAATAAGCGTGAGGATAGAAGAGACAACCGATTTTAAAACAGATTGAATTTTATGAAACCTAGCCTGAGCTTTGGGTAGGTAGTGTAATTATAAGGTTTCTGCCTAAATGTCCACTTTGGCTGATAGGAAAAAAGGGGAAGGGAAAATTGACCTTCATTCTCCCACTTTGTTTTCCTTGTGCAGATAATTTATGGTATAATTCCATCATTTTGAGTAGTTTTCAATAAAGGCGGGGAAACGACAGACTGATCTGAGTAAATGACTGTGTGACTGGGCTCTCCAATTTTATCCTCTAATCTTGGGGAGGTATGGATAAAGAAACTTTGGAGATGATTATGTTGTCACAACGTGAGACATTCCAATAATAATACCTACTCGCAATAATAATAAATAATAAATAACCTCAAAAAGGGTGGAATCTCACAATGGAAATGGAAGTCGATCATTGGCGGTCGCTTTCTTAGATGATGTGTGAAATAAATACATATCATCGTCGCCATTCTTGGACTCTGAAGCGGAGCAAGGACGTATGTAATCTTCTCTCGTTTCTTTCCCGCTGTCCATGTTTTATATTTTTTGTATCGTTCTCTCTCTCTTTCTCGCTTTCTCTCTTGCCAGTGCTTAATATTGTCAATGCGATATTGGGATCATGCACATCATGCAATAAACTTACCCCCCACTGACTGGCTGTAGTAGTAATCTCGTCATGGATTTGATGTCAGCCAGGCTACTTAAATATAATAAATAAAGGGGAGAAAGTTGGTGGATATATAACGACAGTGAGGGGGGTGGGTGAAAGATCTGTTAGACGGAAGACACTATATCATCATCATCATCATGATCAGCAGCAGCATCGTCATCATCAATGACCACATCAATAGTACGGCATCCAGAAAGAAGTCATCGAGACCGGTAGAGAGGGTCGATCAACTAAGTAAGTGGAAAGATAAATCCAATTTCTGATGTTGCTGCACTGTGAGAAAGACGGCAGTTCACCAGTAGGGCCCTTCCTTTTCATGGAGTTGATTGACTCTGCAAGACAGAAAAAAACGAGAGAGAGGAAGGGAGTCAAGAAGAAGTCGATGGATTAAAGAAATCTTTATATTTGGTTGGTAACGCGTGGGATTTTCTACGGTAGAAGAGATCATGTCCCAGTAATAATAAATAAGTAGTGGTAGTGGAGTCAGGCATTTGGAAAATTTTCTAGTAATCTCAGCCTGACTCACTGGATTCTCTTCTTTTCCCACACATCCTCTCTATTCTTTAACGATCTTGTCGTTTTGGCGATATTGTCATCATCATCATCCACCTCACCATGATCATCACCCCCGTCATTCTCAATTTTTGGTCTGTTGGTCACGATCATGTTAAGCACATGAATTATTTACCAAAGCGCATGGAAACCAGGAGAAAGTAAACGTTTTATTTTCCCGATTTGGGATAGGCAATTGCGCCATATTTTATACACCGCACGATAATAATGGCAGAAATTTGTAAACAATTCAGCTGTGCTACGCCTACGCGCCCTTTCATCAAAAGAAAACTAAGTAAAAAGAGGGAAAAATCAATTTGACCACCTCCCTTTGCTCCCTACTCTCCCTGGAGAGAGTACACACTTCTCTATTTCTGGCTCAGACTCATTTAGAGAACGGTGACCACTGGTTCAGGCGAGTTTTGTTAAAGGCGTGACGTTTCTGTAGGACGGGTGACTTACAAAGTTGAATAGTTGAAGTGACTGGACCTGTCACAGGTCTTGAGTCTGCAGACAATTTAGGTTCATGGTAATTTTCTAGACGTTGCTACCATTGTGAATGATGGTGATTATTCGGCGGCTTGAAGACAAGTCGTCTGGAGTTTTTCCTCTCCTTTCACAAAACACTTCTTTACTTGTTATTGTCAACGTAATTGTCACAAACAGTGTGAAAGTGTTGGTTTTCCTTAGTACTTCCTGAGTCCGGCAAGAGACCGACGAGCCAACAAACGATGATAACCCCGGGAACGGTAGTGTTGGTGAAGGACCTAATAATTCAGTTTTTTTCAAGAATCTTTCCCGTAAATATTGAGAAGTGGAGAGGAAAAGAGAACGATTTTTTCGGCTTCTTGAAGGGAACGGTGGACGACGTAACAACAACAGTGAAGAAATATATGTACATCTTATATGCTCTATTTTTCACCCTCTAATACCACCCCTCTCTTATTTCACCTATACCGCTTCTATTACATAACGATATTGACCATGTGCCGTTTCCCTTTTCTCTCGCTCCCTTCTTTAAAATTGTACTTTCTTCTTCTCCGGTTCCGTTTGCGGCAATTCAAGTTGAAAGGAAAGCTAAGAAAAAGATTTTCCTTCAAAAAAGACGGAGCAACCTAGTAGAGAAAAGAGAAAGAATAATAGTAGAGAGACAGACAGCCGATAAAACGTACTAACACTACTGGCATTGCGGTACTCCCCATTCCGGTATATGGGTACTTTACTCACAATCACAATAATACAACAATACGTAAGCGTATGGAGAGGTTTAACTCGATTTACTTGAAGAGGAAGGAAGCATTTAGCTCAAAAGTAAACCGTATGTCTCATTGTAGGAGGAAAAAGACAGGAGGAAGAGAAGAAAAAAAAGAGAAAAAGTAAAAAGGTCTTTTACCTTTTCTCCTTGTTGGCTTCTCTTCTTTGAGAAAAATAAAAATTGCACCGAAAAAAAGAGAAAATAACGTGTCATCATTTTCCTGTCTTTTACTGCTTCATATAAAAGTGGTTTTCATCTTTCCGTTTGTGGATATGAACAAACAGGGCATGTGGCATCACGTTGTCCTTGTCGTCGTCATCATCATCATCGCCCTTGCCGGGTAGCACCAAATAAGATAATAATGGAGTTATACAGGAAGGAGAAATATCTCGTAATTTTTATATATAACGTTTTGCCCCGTGTAATTTTGTATGCGAATGCATGTGGTGCTTTCGTTATATTTTTATGAGAAAAGTGCATATACCAGGTGATGTTTACTCAAATTTATCAAATCCACGTCAAAAATGTTGGAAGTTTGCCCCTGTTGGGTAGCAAAAGTCTTGCTGCTGTTCTCTGCATCCTAGTAAATATGTTGTTATTATGAATATTTTCTCAAAGTTGGTTGTACTACCTGTGCGTCCGCGTCATTCGCTTCCAAAAAATGCTTGAAATGAGTGATGTTACTCATAGTCACGTTATGTTGGAGAAGAGGGTTAGCGAGAGAAATCTGAAAAAATGATGACGGCACGGGATCTTAAAATGCATTAATACAATATAAATGATGTATTTTCACTGGGAATATGTACAAGATTGACTGAGTGCACCATGTTTTCCTTGGAACATAAAATTAAACAATTATCTATATAGACCGGAAAAATGATGTCACGTTGTTCGCTGACCGTTGTTTTTGAAACATTCTTGTATAATCATTTATTTTTTTTTATTTGATATAGATCACTGGCGTACTTCGGAATACGGGCCAAACCGTAGTGTTCACAGCGGACAAGGGAAGTGCTCGAGTAAACATTTCCGGGGGGCCGTTGATGTACAGGTACCAATTTGAAGAGCTGTACATTCACTACGGTCCGGAGGACACCATAGGCTCAGAACATCTTATTCAAGGAATGTATTTCCCAGCAGAGGTAAGAAAAAAAGGGAGATGCTAGAGAAGAAAAAAGAAACAAGGAATGGATAAATAGAGAGATAAATGGGAATGGATATTCTAAAATGATGAAAAAATCGGCAAGATAGTACAGCAAACTATTACCGAGTAGATAGTAGATACGTTACGTACAACATAAAATAATATTGTATTTCTCCCAAACACACGCAGCGTAGCTCAAGGAAAAGAAACCAAGTGTGCTCCTGTAATAGTCGATACCATTTATACAATATCGCAGATATATTTTATATCATAGTGAAAACAAGAGCAATAAAAAGGAACACTGTATATAGAAAAGAGAGAGAGAGAGCAAACGAAATAAATTAGTTATCCAACTTGCTGTGTTCCCCATAAAGCCATCAGACATAAATTAAAATGATAAACTTGTTGGATGGAAACGAGAAGAGGAAGAGAAGGAGCAAGAAACTGCCGAAGAGTGTGTTGTTTCCTTCTTCAACCCTCACGCTCTCTGTGCGTAGCTATATTTTCACGTGTTCTTCCGTCGTCGTACACGGATACAGATACAATACTCCAATGTTCCCGGAACCCGGACAATAGATTCACTACTTCCTCTCCTTTCAACTTGATGTTCCAATCGAAACTTCCCTTATTATTGCAGCAAACAAAGTACTTTGCGTTGTTGTTCGGACTGGTACGTTCTTGTTATTGGTACTAGTGGCATGGCATGGCAATGAATTCAAGGGGGAAACCTTGATGGTGCTTTGAGTGGGGATATTGCCATTCTAAGAAGACTTGTAGCTCGACACACATCAGCGGAGGCAATAGTAATAGCACATTTTACTATAAATTGTGTTGCAAGACAGGGCTGATAGCAGGTTGTCTGGAACGGTGTTGTAAGTAATAAGGGCACTGCACTCGCATGTACTAGTAACCTTTACGAGGAATCAAGATGACGGTTTTGAGTTAAACAACCTTTGTGAAAGAGGAACAACAAACGAAACAATGAAACGAAGCTGTAATAAAAAGGGCATTTCCGTAGTCGGCTTATGAAATGGGTAATTTACACAAGTGGAAGAGGAAATCCGAAGCTAAAAATAATATTTGAATCTTTTGAAGCTGCAAAGATGATGTCTGTAAGTAGCAGATTGGAGTTTAATTTTCCTCCCTCAATGCACGGATATTCTTGTACGACTTTTTTTTACAGATTTATGTATAGAAATACTTTCTTGAAAATTAATACAGATCATCTATTATATAAAAGAACAACAGGAATAATAGAATACCTACATATTCCGTAAATAAATTGAACACAATGGATTTTTGCAAAGCAGTACCATAACATTATTGTCATCCCTTATCGTTTTAATATCTAGTTATTGCTTTGTTTCATGTATAAATATTTCCTTTAAACCCATTACTATTTTATGTAGGACCAAACGAGTCGGGCTTCCAGTACTAGATAATTTTTAGACGTGTCCAGTCATCCGTTCTCTTGAACGTTATATGGGGACATGGGAAGGCTAGTTTTTGTGCAGAGGTTGTAAAATAAGTATTTCATTTATAGTATGTTAATGCAAGACCAAAGTATGGATTGTACGGACTACTGCACTTAAATTGTGTTCTATAAAAATATCGAGCTGCTAAAACCTACATCACATTATGGTTTACAAGATATTTATTTTTCACAATCTATGGTACTTTTTGGCAACCTAGCATACATGTTTGAAATTCTAGACATTGTCAACGGATTTTATCTGTTTGATATAATATTTGATAGGAGTACACATAGTTTTATGTTGCAAAATCTTTTTTTTTTGCAACACACTACCAAGTGCTGCCTCATACCCGCTCAAAATGTAGCGTCATAGTCATAAATGACACCTGCCACATATGCGGTGAGAGTGCTGCGAAATTTTCGTATTGATATTTTCTGCTATTAGTTGATAAAAAAACTGACTTTTACTTCACGTCTTTCCGTGGAAGAAACTCCACATTTGCTTTGAAGTACCAATGTTTATTTCTCACATCGCCCCTATTTATTGCTTCATGTATGCATATAGCTCGTACAAGTAACATTCTCTAATTTTTGATTACTCGCCTCCGTCGTCCTCAATTGCTCGAACTAATGCAACCACTTTGCTTTCCGTTTTTTCCCTCTAGGGATGATTTTCTCTCTCTCCCACTGGGTACGATGGAAAACTGAATATTCCACGCATCCACGGAGTATGAATGAATGAGAAAGAAAATATCGTGGGAATCATGCACATGGTCTGATATTGGAAACAGTGGGATGAATAGATACTGGCTGTATGCTGTATCATCATCTCCGTCTCCTTGTGTTGTTGATGTACTAATGCCCGCGGAAAAATTGCAATGGTAATGAAAGTAGGTGACTGGAAAATTTCAAGCACTTAATGGACGTATGAATATCGGAGGAGATTGGTTTTCAATTTTCATGATCCCATAAACATACTCTATAAATTTACACAACTGCTGTAAAAAATTTGTCTAGTGTCGGCAATTGGTGGGAGGGCAAAGCTAAAACATGAAATGTTTGCTTTCAAAATGAGTAACAAAAAGGAAGCATGCAAACTTGGTCTTGGTTCGCGTTGTGCGTTTCCCGTAAAAGACACCGGGAGGGAGATGAAGGAACCGTTTTATTAGGAACAATATGCACCTACTGGGGATATTTTTAGTATTATGACAAATAGATAAATAATGGGGAGATGATGTAAAAGTTTGTACGCTGACAGAAATGTTGTTATCTTTTACGAGGATGTTCTGCATAGTGGGAGAGCGAACGGTTACCACTTGACGGTTAATATTGCTCCTGATGCTAAATTTCTCATAAGTAGACAGTTTGAATGAACGAGCACAGCACTCGAAGCAAGTTTTTGAGAGTGGCTCCGTTCAGGAGAAACGTATGATGAGACACAGTGGCGTTGTTATTCTTGTTGGATTTCAGTTACGTTACAGCTAGCGAAAAGCGAGATATGATATGAAAATAACAGCAGGAGTATTCATAAATGTGGACGTTTGATAGATTTTATGCAAATCAAAGTGAATTTTATTGTTTTTCCAGCTGCAACTTTATGGATTCAATGTGGAGCTGTACGCGAATTTGTCGGATGCCCAGCAAAAGCCAAATGGTGTTACTGCCATTTCCATCATGATTCGAGTGTCGGTAGGTTACATCAATTATTGTTCTGATCACTTTTATTGTTATATTTTACATTAGAGAAATTTTCAATTCAGGGCTTCACATTTGTTACGTTACGATTCGGACTGTTCTCCATTTTATGGGGGTTTTTATTATTTTGCCATAACCATTGTCACCAGTGGTCCATCCCGGTTGTCCTTAGCTGCTCTAGTTGTTACACATTTGCACTTCGGAAAAGGGTGGGGTTGATTTATAGCTAGTGCATTTTATTGAATAAATAAAACCGTCTGGTGTCACAAAATGTATTATTTTACCTCTAGTTACCTAAAAGATTAATGTGGGAAATATTCATGCTACACGTACAATTGTTGAACTCGTTTGCCTTTTCGCAAATAGGAACGTCACTTTCTAGTTGAATTTAAAACAACTGTGAATTCCCATTTTATTGTTGTTTTTTGCGAACCTTCAATTTCTTTGCAATGTTGTAAATCTTTTTATTGTATCTTACAGCCTGGCACGTGTATTTTGCTTAACTTACTATTTAAAATTTCAGAAATGTAGAGTACCTTAGTGCACTCCTTATTACAGTGACAGTTTCCCGAGAAAGAAAATATAATATTCGAAAGCTTGACAGTGAATTCTTTTTATTCCTACAAACGGCTTTACTATGCTTAATTTAAGATGGGCAGGGAATGTGATACTCATATCATTTGTTCAGTTCAATTTTATAAAGAAAACGTATTATACATTTGTACTGTAGTAGGTTTCATTTTTAAATTAATTTTTGGCACAGCTGTGTTACTTATTTTAAAGGAATTGCAATTTCTTTTTTCTTGGATGATGATAAATGTTGGACTTGAGTATTTATAATAACCTCTTTGGTATAATTTCTCATTTCCAGGATGAAGACATGATGAAACCTCCAAATTCGGAGCTCAGAATCCTGACAAGTGTTTTAAATCAAATCAAATTCCGCAGTAAGTTACGTTAATTGCTTTCATTATTGAATCACTACACATATTGTACCACTATTTAACTTGGTAGCGTGCTTATGTAGATTGAAAGTAGTCTGTACGAATACGAATTAATTTGTATGAGTCATAATATATGCATCTTGTATATGTACACCAGTCAGTACCAGTACCAGTCATATTCACTAATGTACTCAGGCTTTAATACTTAAAGTCAGCATTATGATCTGTCTATGTTACAACATATATGCTCCACGTTTGTATAAACCGCCGAAGTGAAGAATAACTACCAACTTCTCCCTGAAATTATGAAACAAATATTCCCTTTTGGACAGGAGTTTGCTGCAAAAGCAAAACAATTCTGGAATTGGATCGACAAGAAAACAAGGCAGTAAAGGCAATAATTTAACAGGCAATCTATTTCAAGTTTTTATTTATTAATATAGCAGTTTTATGGCGCATTTTGGCACAACTGTCTGCTTGTGCCAGTTAAAAGTACTACATTGGTTACAACATGGGAGAGTATTTGTACCTCTTACTCGAATCAATTCCCGTCCGATAAGTGATAACCACATAACCAATTTTCACTTCAAGTAAGCAGCAACAGTTTTACGGTACGCCGGCGAGACTCAAGTTATTTAAAATGCTTTTTTTACTATTATTCCCTCCGTTTCGCATTTGGTGTTCGTAATATTTCAATTTTCGAACTTTCTGTTTACTCAAAATGCGTAAGCATCTTATCAGATTAGCTGGAGAAAATCCCTTTTAAGAAAGTTACAAAGCCGTTCCTATTTAAGTCCTCCCGATGAAAAAAATAGCGTCTGAGTAAATAAATATGCAAGGAAAGCGTTAAATGAAGTGGAAAAACAACAAAGTTATTACATCACAAACTGCTGACTATTACCGACTACAAAGCTGAAATATTACGGGATTTCTCCATCATACACAAAGCTTGCAAAAATGACGAAACGTAATCTGACTCTCTTCCTCACCCTGAGCTCGTTTCCATTACCAGCAGCACCACCGCCGCCGCCGTATAAATACATTGAGGTTTTCCTACATTAGCTTTTTTCGTCTTGTTTATGAGTGTATATGTGAGTGTGTTCGCACACTTTATACTTATTTTTAAGACGACGCCAACGACACGCTGCCGCAATAAGGAGTAGCGGCAGTATATAAAATGAAAAGCATGAGTTGTGAAATGGGTAAAGGGATTAAGAAATCATCAGGGTAAATCATTTGTAATGTGCTGTCTCATACATTTGCTCCGCTAAGGAAGACAAATGTAGGAATTGAACTGGAGAAGAAAAAACAAACGCTCTTTTCCTTCTTTTCCCGTTGCAGCGGTACAATACAAGGATGATGGGAACATTATCACTGATTTTTCATACAGTGTGAGTAGGAATCTCACTGGAGGCGAAAAGAAAAAGGATGAAAACAGTTGAATTATCATCACATCACACATGAAGAGTCAGCAAATACCTTGGTTATGTTGTCGTTTTCGTCACTACTTAGACTTGGTCCGTTGTACTACTTGTACTCACTGTGAGTGAGTTGTGTTTTGTTGTTATTTTTTCCCCACAGCCCCGTTTCTCTTTGCGGCTCTCTGTATCTCTGAAAGTTTGAAATGCTAAAAAGAAAGTGTGAGTAAATTGGGTTGGGTACAAAGTGCGTATTTGGGTCGTACCGTACAGTAGGTATATTATTTATGAATCTACACACTTCTGGTAAGATTTTTTTAGGTGTCTCGGGTTTTTAGTACAAATCACACGTTAAGATTATGTTTTGACGATAGTGGTTCCCCTTTTCATTTAAAATGTCCTTTGCTTTCGGTGCGTCTTGTTTTATTTCTGCTGGGACAACACACCACGGTCTTTTGGAGAATGATGATGCCGCGCTGTGCTCTTTTTACTAGATAAATGGATAAATGGATCCTGTGGATAGATGGATGGGTTGATGATGTGACCCTGGAGCTATACGTACATTTGGGGTACTATCAGAGTAAAATGGTAAAGGAACGGATGGATGCTGACGAGGTTGTAGTGTGATTTAAAAAAGGAATGTTGATGACGGTTCCAGCATCACCACCGTGCCACAGAACTGCATATAATAGTGGAAAGAGACGATTTTGCACATGAATAGATACGTTTCTCTAAGTAATAATAACTGTGGTTACGGTGGGGATGTGATAGGTAGGGTGGAAATGAGGGTCGGTGGTTAGTGGAAACATTGGTGGTTATTGCGGTTGTTTTTTCGACAGAACGACTTTTACATGTTTTGTGGTGCTGGTGGTGTTGTAGTTTGTAGACGAAAATTTGGTGGCTTATCCTTTTACCCTACACCATTCGTCTGATGTTCTCTGTCTTTCGGTAACCTTCATGCTTCTTCCCATTACATACAATACACGTCCGCGTTGCGGGTACATGCTTACCCACACACATGCCAACTGTATAGATGAGGTGGTTGAAGAGAGGGGGTTAACATGACACAATGAACGACCCGTGCATACCAGTAAAATGCGACATTACATGTATGTTTGGCACTATCATCAAATCACATTATGATCCTTTTTGGGGAAACGCTCCCGTTTAAACATACATACTATGGACCTATGTGTACTCCTTCACATATGGTAAAACGAACTGTTTGGTTGAATGGTTAAGTAAGCAAACCAGCCAGACACCACAACACGTTTATTGTAAAACGCACCATTCCGCCAACGTGTACCACCACCAACACTATCGAGAACGCGTTACCGGTGGATTGCCCGGGAGGAAGAAAGCCCGGCGGGGTCAAAAAGCCCGGCGGGGTCAAAAAGCCCGGCGGGGTCAAAAAGCC
>JAHZNE010006580.1:0-12477 GCA_027744055.1 Callyntrura sp. NNG-2020
GTCGAAAATGAAACAACAGCACAATGATTGAATCTCTCAACATTGATGGAATACAATAAATCTCCATTTACGATACATAACCTTATAAAAAGTCACTCAAGGCCTTAAGAAAAGTACAACTGCAGTATTTATAGAAAAAGACACTTATTATTTGCTTTCTGTTACCAGTACACAAGTTTAAGGATTTCCATGGCAATCCCCATCTTTGAGGAACTTTGCTGCAAAAAAGAGGGGGTAATTTTAACTGGAATGGCAAAAGTAATACCATGGAGGTATATGACTAGTGTAATTGTTGAGCTTTTTTATCGCCTTCTTTTGAAGAAAACATGGTGACAATTCAGCGCATATTATTACCAATTTCATTGATTCTGTTTCATTCCGAACTAATTAGTGCTCCAGGCCTTACTAATGCAAGTAACAACCACATAGACCGAAAACGCATAGCAATTTCCTCAAAGTGCCTATGAAGCAAACATTGGTGACTCGGTTCCAATTCAATAGACACCTAAAATATTAGGGAGGTGTAGTGCATCAGCATTGTAGGGATTCAACAAAATGAAGCAAGAAAAATCAAGATATTAGTTTTAATTTTTACGAAAGTCATTTTACACCGTCAAGGAGATAGAATTTCCAATAAATCTATAACAATTTCATTGGATCAGAATTTTTGTCAACTTCCCATCTAGTTCTATCCATAATGTGTAAAAACATGTTAAGATATTTTGGTAGCTAGTTGAAAATTATATTAAACTGGTAGATGCGGCATAGATTTTGAAGCTGAGGTGGCGCGGCGGAGGGAGTGCATTCCCCGTTGACCGTTTGTACAGTTACAGTAGTACCGAATAAGATTTTTCTTACTTTTTGCTCCACTAATTCTAAATACTTACGTTACATACATAAAACAAGATGCAATTTAATTTGACATTCTAATCTTTCCATTCCTAATTTGTAAGTGGTGTCGCAACGGTGATGGAAATATGTAAGAGAGAGATAGGTTTCATTTAATATTTCTACAAATTTAACTCTTATAATTTTGATGAAGTCATGGAGCTTGGCGAAGACAAGTTTAGCACGTCTTTGTGATTGATAACTTGAATTTCTTAAATTTAATTTATTTTATTCATCGAATGAGTTTTGTAAGCAATTTTTGTCAGCTTTCAAAATAAGTCCAAATGCGCTAACCAGCGAATGTTGTCCGTTGTCCTAGATACCAGTTCATGGGTTGTCGCCTGGTACTAAGAGGTTTTGTTTGTTTTGTTTTGGTTTGTTACCAATACATAAAACAACGGTTCGTAATAATTCACCCAGATTCGGCTTATTATGCTCAGGCCCTTGTATGCATGAAATACATAAAGTAGTACACCAAAAGTTTCGAGTAATGAGGTAAACATTTCAAAGTCCATCAGGGCTAAACAGCTTACGCTTGACTTTGGAAATGCATAACGAAATTGAAATTTATTATGGGTAACGTGACTTGACGTTACAAAATGCATGTTTCATCCAACACATTATTTTAAAAAGGTGTGGCAATAACTGATGTAAACCAGTTTTCCATCACGGCAGAGAAAAACGTACGTATTGATGGCCGCTTGGAAGGATATATAAAAAAGAAATAAGAAAAACATTAGCGGAAGTGCTCGTCCTTTTCTTTTTGCAACTTTTCTAAAATCACATCGTTTGCTGGACAATACATTCCACTTTTTGACCACCCTATTTGTACCTTCGTACAACTTTACACATCGGGGGAAACAAAGTAGTGCGGCACCTGGTAAAAGATTGCTAGTACTACTAACCCCAAGTACAAAAACCAAGGTAATTTTCCATAACTGCGTATAGAGCACCAGAGTAGGCATTCTATGACAATATACGTGACTGTTAGTGTTAAACCGCATGCCATCATTTGGTCAACGAATAGTTTAAATGTGTAATGGGTTAAACTGAACTGAACATAATAGATCATAAAGTCTCTGCGGTTGATTGATAACAAAATACGCAAAATGTTAATAGCATAAACTTCTAAACCTGTCACGAAAAAGGAAACGGCTAAACTGAGGGATCTAGCAACTTCTTCCTAAAACTAAAGCCCTAAACCGAATTAATAGACAAATCAATATGGTTCCCGCGTTCCAGTAGTACATGTTTGGTATAATATATCTGCAAGTTGAAACATCTTCGTATACTGCCATGACAGGAAACACCAGGGGATAGAGAGACACAGTAACTACTATACCAATCATTATCAATCCCCGAATATCCAGTTGTCGATTTCTAGCACTATTGCAGGGAGATGAAAATTCTGCAAAAGTATGAAAAGAATTGCTGATTTGTTTTACAAACAAAAAACAAAATTAAAGTACAAAAATGTTTTTAAAAAAGTTTGAAAACTTACTCTTTGACAATTTTGTCTCTAAGTCTAGCAGTCGATTGCAGCCAGTAACTGCGTCATTTGAATAATAAAATGTAACAAAATGCATAACAAATGTGGTCCAGTGCATGGAATAAGCTAAAATAAAGATGGTGATGTGTAAAGAGCCAAAAACTTTTGTCGTCGGAGTGAATAACGCCTTGAGCATCAAGCAAACACACGTTCCATCCTTGAATCAATATAAACACCATCATTGAAATCCAAAGGAGGATAGTTCGTGGAGACGAAAAGTTTTGAGAAAAGTGGTGTTTTCTTGTTGGCCGCTATTGGTAGTGGAAACATACGAAAATAAGTAGCCGTGAAGATCAAAGCCTTTCATGATCAATTTGTTTTGTGTCATAATAAATTTTTGTACCGCTCTTGTTGCCATCGGTTAGTAGAAGTGGAATATTTTTTCGAATCAATGAAATGTCCAAAATTCAACGAATATAGAGTATACCAACCACCAGCCGTATACGTATTCGTTTCTGGAAACAATGTTTTCTCGCGTATCGACCAACGGAAATGTATAGAAATAGGGGAGCTAAAGACTTTCTAAAAGTTTGATAAAAAACAATATTAGCTTCACATTGATCCATTTTCCCAATTATTAAGTACTTAATAACCATTTTTATCGATGATATCCTCCAAGGCCCTTAACAATATATACTAGATTAAAATGAAAATGAATATGGTTGTAAATTAAGGCCAACCAACAACCATCCATTCCGGATACTACTGCGTGGTGCTTCGTTTATTACATCTTAATTATAAACACAACGGCAAAATAGAAGACTTTTTAAATCACACATTACATATAAAAGAATGCAGTTTGATTAATTACAAAAATATTATATTACATACATATATACAAAACTAAAAGAACTACCCGTTATTTTTTAAAATTTATTGTTAAAGTAAGGAAGTCATCGTTTCAATAAAGAAAATTGGACGTAAAGAAGTTGTGGGGAAAAATTAACAGTGTCGATGTGTAGACATTTCCAGTTTCCGACTTGACCATGCAAATTCAAATCGCATTGTCTTAATTATAAATAAAATGACATAATTTGCTGCTCCAAGAGAGGTAAAAAAATGTACACACAGCACCTGGTTTAACGAATTTCAATTTTCTCGGTTGTATAAGAGGTATTCGTAATTCATAATAGACAGAAGAGTAGGGTTAAAGTACAATTAGGCGGGGGACATTCAAACCTTGTGGTGCATTCCCTTCCCATCCCTTAATGTTAAATCTCTAAATCTTGGGTGGGCACGTCCGGTTCCTACAGCCATTTAGATGAGAAAGTCCACACACATTAACATAAAAAATATAAAGTAATAACTGTATAAGCACATCCTGCTTTCTGATATAACCACCACCACCGCCGCGTTAGCATTTTGTTCGTATTGAACCAGCGCAGCATTGAAATTTGAAATTGCCAGTCTCTTAGCTTTTCGTAAAACCACGGCTTTGTTTCTTAATTTATCCTTGCGTGTGCTTAGGACTTTTTCACATTTATAAAGTATTTTTAGTAGTTACTGACTTATTCTGTTAAAATCAACAAATTATCTTACAGGTCAAAGTATTTTGAAAAATATTAATACAATAATTGTACTTACTTTTACGTCCTTGTTGGCCAACTAACTTTTTGAAGCATCATCCAGCCGTTACGTTGATACCTAGCTGGTACCTTAATTCATATACGGTACAAAAACAAGCTTTCTAAATTATTTGACGTCAAAAATTGATTTCATACTAGTTCAGAGGGTGGTTAATGTGAATCGGACGGAAGGAAGGGCAAAATGTTTTAAACTCAAAAATCTGAAATTAGAGCATAATCTTGATTTGATGAACACGTGCCTTGGTGGTTAATGTAATTTCATGGTATACATTAATGAATCCAGTGCCCAGTGCATTGTCTTCTGTAAACACAGATTAAATAGTTAGCAGTTACAGATAGTATGTAGTTAGTTGCATAAGGTTGTGAAAAAAATAAATATTAAGCACTACATCTGCAAGTTGCGTTTATATCATAAATCATTGGTTAAAATCAAATAACTTACGAAATTGACGTTATAGAATAGACCAGCTATCGTTTTGACGGCTTTTTATTTTTCTTCCAAGTGATAGTCCTTCTATATTTGATTTGTACATTTCCAATCCGAAGTTTATTGGTTATGGCTAGTAATCAAGGAAAGTAAAAAAGGTAAATATTCATTTATAGTAAAAACTAATGGATGGAACCTTTTCCTTTATGGAAATGAAGATAAAAATAGAAACTATTAAAACACATTTCTTGAAACTAGGATCAATAATACCTGAAAAATACACGTGAAGTAGGTAAGAAACATGTGCAGAAACTGATATTTTCGTAAAAACAAGAAGTGATAATTTGATAATATTGTATTGAAAGACATGAAATCCATTTACCATCGTATGCAGTTAATTTGTATTTAAACGTTGTTAAAACATTTTAATTTTCACAGAGATGTTTGCAAATCACGTACACAAGTAGTGTGTAAAAATAACTTTATTTATTTTAAAAGCAAAAAATCAAAGATTACGTGTACTATACCATCTTTTGAACGAGTTTGTTTCATCATTCTTATCATAAGCATTGAGATAGCTTACATAAAATTAGTACGTGATCGCAATATCCTCATCAGTTACTTTTGGACCATCAATCGCGCATTAAGTTTGAAATTCCACTCCACATCATTTCATGCATCTTTATTTATTTAATATACACACTGAAATGAATAAAAACCAATTTTTTATTACTGCGTAAAGTACCTTCCTCCTCATCATCATCGCCAGCACGATTTTTTAACAAATTAATATAATTTGTGTGTGGGTCCTGGGCAGCCATACCGGAGTGCCATACATGCACTATTCTACTATTCATGCCATTTTTTCCACCGCCTAAATGTGAACCCCTCACCTCGTTTATGAATTTAATACGAGGTTAATTATATGAACTAAAAGCAAGAAAAAATAGAGAAAACAAACACTTCTACTCCTACAACTACGCAAACCCATCCTTCTCTGATATTAAGTGAGATTTGATTTTATGCTCTGTAAAATATGGAGAGTGTTTTGGTGCTCCTGTAGACCCAGAAAAAATTGCATTTCATTATGTTTTCTCGTTTTCTAAATTTTCCTCTTTGCTTCTCACTCTCATCTTGCGATGCACGATGACTGCCCTAATAATACGTCTCTTTGACTTGCACTCTCCTTCGCCATGTGTAAATAGACTACTGTGTGTGCCACTGTGCAATAATTCACCCCATCCGCATCTTCATAATTGCAATTTATAGTGGCACCCTCCACTAACTGGTCTACGTATTCATTTCATTATACTTTTTTTTCAGTAGTCCCTATTCAAGAACCATCAGCACGTGAAAAGGAGAGGGTCTATAATAATGGGTGCTTACACTCACGAATCTCTTGCTGATACACATGTTATTTTTAAACAGATATTAAGCATTGTTGCATTTTAATTATCCTTTTCTCCTCTCGGCTTTTACATCATTTTTTGGTACACAAAAAAGTATATAGGTATTTATATATATAATCGCAATATAACAATTTTACAAAGTAATAACAACAGCAATAATAACAACAACAAAAAAGAAGAACTCTTTTTTGTCTTCACAAATAAATTAGTAAAATAATTATTATAAATGTAACAAAGTATCAAATAAAAACAACAATTAACATTATGAATAATGAGCTGCTAACCGCGATGGACTAAACTTGATCATAAATATAAAAAAAAGTATAATCTACATTTGTGAATGTCGAGTCGTCAATTGCAACTGTTATGCGGCTACATTACATAAGATTTCCTTCAATTTTGTCCGTAATTCTGTTTCAATTTTTTTCAAATAGCGTCTTATCGTTTTTTTGCAGTCCAGATTTAAGTTTTGTGTGTCTAGTGCTGTCAGTAAACTTTGTAGCAATAACAAGGTTTTTCTTTGGTATTTGGTAAGTTCACGGGAAAGAAGGGCAGAATATTAAATATCTGCGGCTTTCTGACGAGAAATACATATAGTATCTACTAATTCGTTTGGAGAAGTAGTTACAAGTCTGAGATGAGGAAAAAACATCTCTGGGGTTTGTTTCAGAATAGGACTTTTGAAGAAAGTAAAGTTAAAGCAAGTTATGACCGTAAATAAATACTGTATCTGTATAGAATCTTATGTCGTATTGGATAGTGTACAATACATGCAAGGCACACCTGCTAAAAATGTTACTTCACAGAAGCCTGATTCGATAAGATATGTGTCTAATTGTAAGTTGTAGATGTGTCCGGTCCGACTAGTTTCCTGAGTCGAAAAAGTAACTTAAGGTAACGTCAGCTAGTATAGAAATTTAAAGTAGTATATAAACCAATTGATAAATGTTCGCCGAATCCTCTTTGGCAAAAATTTTGATTCCGTACGTATTTGCATGGTCGGAATTTTCATTGTGGCACACTCGATAATAATCAAGGGGGGTTGTGGTTAATTTTCCATGATTTCTTTTTTTCATGTGAAAATACTATTATATGAAGAAGTTTGGTTGTGGTCCCCATCAAGTCGGTAGGTCTGATTGCGTACTATAATAATTTACAAATTGGCGCTAATGAACTCGACCCTGTGAATAAGAGGGAAAGAAGAAAGAGAAATCGGTTAGCAAATGGGAAAAAGTTTTTACTGTGCATGTGTAGTTCTAAACCCTAAATGAAAACTATGGCGACAATGTATGAAAACAGAAAATCTTTCAAAGCCACCAAAAACACCAAAAAAATGCAGCAAATTTTTTATAGAAAGAAATAGCAAATGAAAAGGAACGAATATGATTTCAACCTGAGGAAATACAGGTTATGCAAAATTCTCTAAAGTCTCCTAACGGTGCCCAAGTAGAAAAACTTACATTATTTACAATTTTGGCAAAATTTGCTGGGTGAGTTGGTCGGTTTTCCTTTGGATGGTGGCAGCAGCAGCAGAGCCAGACTCAGAACGGCCATAACCGCCAGCAGAGGTATGGGAGACAGAAAAGGAGGGGAATGAGGAGAAGAAGTGGGAGTCCAACGAAGACCAGACCAGTGGATACGTCATATCCCCATCCCTAATAATTATTCGACAAAAAGATTTTCTTTATTACACGCCACACTTCACAAGCACCCTCTCTGCAGAAAAACACTCCACTCTGCACTGTCTCTACAGAAATGTTGAGAAACACCCTAATATTTTAATTTTTTGTTTTGTCTGTACCCATCCTCCGTATCCGCTCCTGCCGGAAGCCCAGTTGCCAGAAGGATCCGACATTTCACCGGCGTGTTGCTTGGTTCCTGCGGCAGCGTATCCAACAAGGCCAAGAGCGATGGCCACAACACTGATCACGACCTTCATGATTGAAACAGAAAGTGAACTGAAAACCGTCACCGGAAATATAAAATCGGGAATACCGATATGTTTTTTGTTTTGCAAAAACAAGAGAGGAGAAAGACTGAGCTCTTCGTTGGATGCTGGCTGAAGACTGAGGATTTCAAGTTGGTGACGCGCCCTTTAAAATGTGATCCTTAGAGCATGGCTGAGGTTCGAAAACCTGTATAGGTCACTGGTGAAGGAGTACTTACCACATGCATTCATTCAGTTCGATAAGGTAAAAAGGTATCATCATACCTATAAACAAGAACGCTATTAGGTACGCAGTGTGCATACCCCATGCATACGTAAGTGGCCAAGTAAAATTTTGACTTTTCTCCTACCCTACCTACGAATGAACAAACTAAAGCAGTAAGGCATTTTGTGTTACATACACTGTAACGCACATGCACATGGGATGTGTCGATGTGTGTGTACCACGTTTTTTCTGCGCCACTCTTTCTGCACTTCGTTACTGTCTGATGCTTACATTAAATTTTAAATGTAGACTGTTATAAATGTGAAATATGCGAATCATTTCATATATTTTTAGTAAATATGTATAAAAGAATAAAAAAAGGTTCTCTCTTCGTTTTGTTTTATTCTTCATCAATGAACAAGCGAGAGAGAGAGCGATAGTGAAATGGGTAGTACACACACGTACCCATACCTTTTGCGCACCCCATGAATCGTCAGAGCATCGGTGGTATAACTATAACATGAGTTTTCATCATGGTCTTATTATAATGAAACTAATCCGCAAAGTTTCCTTTTCTGTTGCCTTCCCCTCCTGTGTTTTTTATTAATATGGTCAGTTGCACCAACATCTTGTTCAACACCACCACCTTCATCGTCCTCCTCATCAAATACACTTAGAAACTGTAACATTGAACTTGGCTCGATCATATCTCTCTCATCATCAGTGAAAAAGATATGCAATTTTTTCTCCCTGTTTAAATTCTCCTTTTTCATCCATTGCAACAGCGGGTGTGTGTATGCAATGTGCGTATCGTGATTTATTTTTTTTATTAAATTACAAGGAACGTACAGATATTTTTTAATTCTACTTATTTACTCACATCATCGTCATCATCATCACGGTGAGAGAGTTTGATGTATGTGCCAGGCAAAACTGCATCAGTACCAGAGATAACTTAACGAAAACAAACTACGGTGCGTTAATGGGGTTTACCTTACAAAGTAAAGCAGTATTAATGTTAAATGAGTATGAGTTTGGGAATTGTAAATATTTATATGGTAATAGAACAACATGATTAGCTACGTGAGCTAATTTACAGCACTATATTACTTTCTTTCACTTCATAGACAAGGGTAGACATGCAGAAAACCGATTTTTGAGCTTGTATACGTGTGTGTGTGCTTGCATATATTAAAAATAAACTACCCAACTACAAAATCACATGTATATACCATGATCCTAACGCATATGTATAGTGTACTCAATTTTTGGCAAATGTGTGATTCTTTTACGAGCACGATGTTATTGAGCATTAAAAAGGATACTCTTATAGTAATAGTAATAATAATAATAAGTAATAAAATTAAAATATTACGTTGATTTCTCAAATTATAAAGCCTAACAGAAAAAATATTAAGAGTATTTTCGCTTTGTGATGAAAAAAAGTTTTCAGAAAACTGTCTTTAGAAACATCATTGTTATAATTCTTACACTCTCCTCTAATTCATTTAAGAAACTAAAACTTTTTATAGTTTCATTCATGTGCATGTTCCTCCTCGCCTTGTTGACTTAAATTAGAGAAAAATATGGTTGATTAACACGTGATACGTCTCTCTGTGCGCGCACTGCTATCGTGAAATATGGAGTTCAAACAGCGCTATGTAAAAGGTAGGTATATGTATGTACGTAACGTAGAAAGAAAGAAAAAATGTACAAAAACTTTCAAAAATTTCAAGATCCGGTATGTCTAAATTAACAATAAAAAAGGAAGAATGAAGTGTTTTTTCACACTGTTCTGCTTAATAATAACGTTCATCTCATCAACATCATATAACATAATCATAGTCATCGTTGTCATAATCATCATCACTCATTAAGGCACTCTGTAGTCTTGTGCTCAGCTCACTTAAACGTGGCCACAAACTATTGCAAAAAATGTAGTAATTTACTATAATTATAAGGAATGTTGCATTATTACTATTATAGGATTACAATTATATGACTCACAGCTTCACTCACTTGTACAGCGTTACAACTACGGTAAAAACGCGCAAATGACTTGTCTTGCAAGTAGCAAAGTTTTTGACAGAAGTAGATTTGCCTACGTTGTTCGTTTCCCATTTTTGGCGTTGTTTTTCTTTTGCCTGCATCCTCTCTGGTCTGTCTCCAAAAACAGTTGAAGTTTTTTTTTAGAAAAAAAGTTCCTTCGGAAATTTATATTTCAAAACTATTTAAATACTTTTAAGCGATTATTATTATGTATTGTATAGCATAACAGAATTACAAAGAATTAAAGGTGCCTGTGCACTGCAGAATTGAGACACTACACAGGTTCCATTTAATAAGCTTCTTATACTGTATTTATTTATGTGTGCCAAACAACGATAAGATAACGATATGTCAATAATATTTCTTGCTCGACTACCTTGATTGTGACGGTGATATTTTTATATATAACAAACCCATTTTCTGACACAGTCACTCTTTATAGTAATAGTGTTTTCCTGAAGTACGTTGCTACATTAGCTAACTTTTCAAGTTCAGTGTGAACTTGTCCTTGTCATTAATGTCATAAACTGTCAGTATTTCGCAAGGAAAAGTTTACTTTCATCTCACTAATTAAAACAAATGAGGCTTTACAGTAATTTCAAAGCCATACAGCCGAGGTTTATTATAATAAGCTTCATGCAATTGTGGTGTAACATGATTGACGTTTTGCGTCTTCTTCTTCCCCTCCTTTCTTGTACTTGGTTGCGTACTTATTACCATTGCTTGCGGTTTTCAGTAAAAAAAATGTACATGTTTAATTGTTATTATTGTTTGTGATGGGATACATTTTCTTCAAGTATTTTCCCTCGTTCACTTTTATGTAGGTTGAACGTCCGTTGTCCTTAAGGACATTTATGCGGAGCTCCCATTACACTCATTGCTTGTGTAGTACACTATGAGTTCTTGCTACTGCGTTGCGCTCATAGAGTGACATGCCGTTTACCACCCCGTCATATACCTATAGTCCACATCAAAAGGAATTTTCCGTCGTACTTACCAACTTGTACTTTCCGACGAAGTAATCGCAATAATCTTAAACGTCTGAGACGCATATGCATGCCAGGTAAAAGAGGAGAAGAGCAATTAGTCATCTCACAACAAGCAGTCCCCTATCTTCCCTTTCGACAGCACCATGGCACCACACACAACTTATGCGAATTAGCATTTGTACATATATGGAAAATGAGTAAATTTTAACTATTTTTCTTTCCTTCTTTCTTTGTACAATATGGTATACGTATTCATGTAAAAATGGAAAAATACACTGGGTAAGTTTATATCGCTAATAAAAAAAAGAATGACAATACTTCACATCCGCCTTTTCTTCTTTCTCTGAAATTCTCAAAATGTGTGTAAATGTTTTACCATTAAAGAACATACGTGTAATCTGCAAACAAACAAATGTTTCAACAATATTATGCTTTATGATCAAAGTCGTGCGTTATTTCAACAGTTTTCAGTAAAGTAGTTAATTAACCGCTGTAATAACGCTGAGTATTATATTATGGTTAAAACTTACGCATATCGCAAAATCGCACAGCATTTTCAACTCAAGGGAAACATTTGTTTTAACAAGAAGCATATTAATGATTTATGCTGAGAAAAAGATTCAATCCGGGATATGTAATAGGCACATTGAATTGTTGCAGGTTCAACGAAGAAAGTTCAATTTTGAAAAAAATGCAGTTTTGCTCACTCAACCACTATGAGCCACCGAAACTTTTGCGTTGTTACAATAAAGGTCGGTCAAATGATTATTAAAGTTTTTATATGCCAAGCTGTATATACTCAATTTGGTTTTATCGGCAGAGGAGCATCAGACAGAAGCAATGACGCTGACGAGATAAAAGAAATTGTGTGTAACCGTTTTCTGTATTGCACATCACCCTGCACCGGATGCACTTTGATATGGCACATAACATACAAGAACCTACTGAAATTTACATTACATTCATAATTTGCACAATTGGAAGAAAATACATGAACCTTGTATATATTGGAATTGTAATTTCTTTTACGTGAAGAGAATGCTGAATGTAAATTTTTGTTTGTAAAAAGAAAGTTCCACAAGCCACCTTTATAGCGTTACAATACTTTTGAGTCTGAACAAACTTTCTTGGGATAATTTTAAAACTCTAAATAAATAATGGTCTTAGATAAACAAAAATACTAGATAGGAAACTTGGCATGCTTATAATGGGGACTCGTGTGATTGTTTATTTCAACTCTCCTGTACCGTTGTCTCGTAACAACTGGACTTTCAGCAGCGTTTCAGTGCTAATTCAGCTTTTTTGGAAATAATTCTTGCATCGTTTGATCAGTTTTCTGAAGAAAAATGTACTGATTTTGAATTCGTATGGTTACACTGGTACAGGATCGGTGGAAAACACAATCACACGCGTTTCGGCTTTATTTA
>JAHZNE010006581.1:0-10210 GCA_027744055.1 Callyntrura sp. NNG-2020
TGCTCGAACAATACAGTCGTTACTCCTTACGTTACAGTTGTAATAAATAAAGATGTCACCGCAAATTAAAAGTAGTGTCTCATGCAATGACAGAAAAATTAATGGTGGACGTGCGAGCGAGGAAACAAAATCGCAGATAAAATGCACAGGTGGCAAAGAAAGATGAGAGTAAAAAAAGGAGAAGCTTTGTTCAGCAAACATTTATGCGATTAGTGAGTATACTTGCACAAAGATATACACAATTAATACAATATACAATAACAGGTATAAAGTACACGTGTGGGTAGTCCGTAATAGTGGCAATAATGATTTAACTCAGCAATAAAGTTTGAGTTAGATTAATGTTTGGATAAAGAGTTTATTAATTACCTTGCTTGAATGTGTAGTGTGCAAGTCCTTCGTATATACCTCGTGAATATTTTGCCTCTCACCGTGTGAATGCGAAATACGATTCAAGCAGTTTGAAAATTTTGTGCGACAGCAAGATTTAAACTTTAGGTATTGTAAATGAACCTTAGGACAGGACAGTTAACAATTTTGTAATTTCACGTCTTTGCCTTCGTGCTAATCTACGAGGTCCTTCTGGTTGCGCAAAAGTGAAATCGTAATATTGTAGTTAATTACAAATGCATGACAGAACTACATTTGTGAAAATCCTTGCGTTTTATCATTTAATTTCGCTCAAGCAATTCCTGCAATATGTTGAATGTCTTTCAGGAGAATACAAAGGAAAGGATAACGTGGAGGTGGCATCACCATTCGCCATCAAAAGCAAAATCAGTTTCATCTATTCGCTGTATATTTGACATTTGCTGTACGTGCATTTTTTGTCACTGGTTTGCCGACTACATATTGGCAGAATTTTTGTAATGAAAAGCTGGTCTGCAGGAAATAGAATCAACAGTGCTTACCGGCATGTTTAAGTCAACGAGCTTATATACGAAAGGAATCATGCTTACCTCGCTACATCCCCATGTGTCTCAATGTTTGTAAAATGGATACTTAACCCCACTTCAGCCAAGATGTCTGTTAAAACAACTTTTCAGATTCCGGCTTTGACAAACATGCGTTTGCTAGTATAAAATATGCTATTATTGCATTGCTTTGAATTTGCGGTTTTTCTTTAGTTTGGTTTACTATCACAGCAGCACGTGTCAATAAATTTTGCCCTAATACAAATAATGTCGATGGCGATGACGCAGAAACATTTGCTACCAAATCAAATATTCCAGTCTGTAGTATATTTACACATTTAAACGATATAGTTTGATTCAGTATTATTACCGAAAAGTTGATAAGATTGAAATTAATCAAAGCAATGAAATGTTTCGAGATAGTATGTCGCTGTAAAGGAATGAAATCGAAGTAACAAATAATACAAATATGCACGGAAATGAGACCTACTTCTGACATATAAACATATGGCAAAATTGCATTCAGTGCATGAGCTACAATGGTAATAAAAATAAAACAGATAAAGTAACAGAAACACTTGAAATGTTCTTTATTAGATTGCTTTCTTTAAGCAATGTTGTAGATTAAGATAAAATGTACTTATGTAACTAAATATAATATATATATATATATATATATATATATAATTTAAAGGTTTTGTTACAATGCGATAGTTTTTTTTACCCTGGCATATGGTAATCCTTTTCCTGTACAACAACTACGAAGAAATAATTCGTATTTATCATAATAAAACATGATTTTGTATTGTATTATTACAACTGTATTTGGATATTGAATTATAATAAATAAATTAGTCTGATACGCCTTTGCTGTTCACGCTTTATGCTACTACGTAATAAACAACTCTGCAACATTAGTTAACAGAATACAAAAATTATTAACAAAATTACGACCCCATCTTTTGGACGACAATTTTATTGTGTATTTAATTAGTACAATAATCCGGCCAGGACATTTCTTTCACTCAACATTTCAATTGTCGTGTCAGAGACTAACAATCCAATGAACTTTAAAACAATACCTATCTACTAATCACACTATTTAGTAGTAGTTAGCCTCGATAACTTTTTTAATTCTTAGTATTATAAATATGGCATTTTTCGGTACACAAAGTGTTTGATGAGTACACATGGTTGACAATTTATTCCTAGGTAGCTTAATTTGCTAAAGTACATTGATTAGTTGTAACATTGTACAAGATCCACAATAACATGTTCGTAAAAACGAGTGGTGGAACCGGAGACGTTATAAAATCAAGTTGAAATAATTTACAAATCGGTTATGAACAAATTCAGTCATCAAAGGTACAAAGGCAAACTAGATAAACTTTCGAAAAATGATTGTAATTGCAAGATCTAACTAGATTACAAGCGGGATCAACAGAACTACGTATTAAACTACAGTAACAGATAAATCTGTGGCACAATATTTAAATCGGTATTTCTATTTTCTTTCGTGGTTGACCTCAACTCATATTGTCCTTTTAAAAATGAAGTAAATACATTTGCGTTTCTACGATGAATTGTGTTCGACCAAAGTTTTTGTATTTGCATTGTTGACATTTGGCAATTTTCAGCGTTTTCAGTTTCAGCAAAATGAAGTGGTCGGTGACGCAGCTCTATTTCCAAGACAAGAGGTGAATTATATCCCCCACCAACATCAGTGTTTGAGCTTTGTTCTTGAGATGATGGTACACGGGATCTCCTTCCCCTTCTTTTCTTCTTAGGTAACGAAATATCATTCACATCATCGGTGTCATCCGTTCCATCATCCTCACTGTCAAAGGAACCTGCCTCGCTCGTTGTACTTCTATGGGTGCAAGTGAGGGTGTCACTTACACTTAGGTTACCGTCATGAGATCCCTCTAAATCACTGTCCTCTTCGGTGGCTAACGGAGCGCTAAGAGGTAACACCTGCCCATGGGCCATTCCCTCGCGAACTTGTTGAGCTCTCATTTCTTGTATCAGTCTCCTTCGTTGCTGCTGATATAGCGCAGCAGCAACCAACGCAGCGCGCCTCATGTCTTCTCTACTTGCTCTTCGTTGACCTGTATTCCTATTGTTTCCATGCAAGGCGTGTGGACGTGCGTTATTTGTTTCCCAGAAAATATTGATTTCCAATTGAAGTCGAATGTCACAGGCCATAAATACAACAGTGATTAAGACGGGGATTTGTAGTTTTGCTGACCAAGCTAATCTAAAAAGAGCCATTAGACTGGACCTACGAAAAAACAATGAAATGATTCACTCAAAACAACATCTATAAAACTTATTATTATGTAAATATTTCAGTTGCGAATGTCACCAACTTAATAGGTTCATTGATAGAATGAGGTAGAATGGACGCTATGCGCATGAACGGAAAGGGAACTCTAATTGGGAGATGCTCGACTACGCCAGCAGGTATTCTTGGGAGCGGTAGTGATAACAGAGGCATCCTCTCTTCCGTTGGTGAAGGTTACCTACTGGAGAGAATCTATAGAAAATTAAAATGTTCAAATTATAAATTATAAATATACGCACTGATTTTGGACAACATTTATGGCGGTTTTAAAAAGCGAAACTTTATATAGATGATGATGAATGAAATATGTATATGTATGTAATAAGTATGTACATTGGGGTTGACCAATTTTTACGGTATGTAACATACAGTATATAACATAATGCTATCAAGGATAAGGTCACTGTCAAGGTATTTGTCTACTATGTATATACCCTACCCTACAAAATACTTTCATCGTTCTTGTCTTCTCCAGCAGGAGCAAAGCAAGCCGACAAACGGTACAACTAACTCAAACAGACGAAATATGTTCATTTGCATATATTTTACCAAGTATTTAAGTAACAAAAATTTCATAATCTTGAAGAATATACAACTTACAACTCATATTTACAATAGCTGAGTAGCACGACGGTTATACATACACTGAACAACTATAAGAAATAGGATAACCGGATAACCTTGACATGTTCGTGATAAGATTTCGTCTGGTCTTCTTTAGGATGATGATAATATTGGTAATTAAAAGGTGATCGCTGCACAATTTTGAGTTTTACTTAACATGTATTACGTACATAGTGTGCATGCCTGTAGAAACAGAAAAGATCATGCACGCACCCTAATAAATAAATAGTAACTGGTTGTCAATTATGTTATGTATTATTGTATGACGCATAATCCTTATTATCAGATTATTTTGTTGAGTTGTAAGATTATATTGCTCGACCGACACGACAGCCAATAACTCAAATGGACGGACCTAATCCAAGGTACTAATACCGCACTTTATACAACTCTCCATCCACCTCGAGTGTAGACTGAAAGTTAAATTTTGTGTGAAATACGAAATAAGAAAGTATTTTCAGTTACACCAAAATAAAATTCAAAATGAACATTAATTTTGAAGGGAAGCGCATTTTGGTTACGGGAGCTGGCCAAGGTAAACCCTTCATATTATTTTTCTGGGAATAATTGAAAAAGTAGACCCTTCCGACAAATATAATATTGATACTTAACATTAACATAGCCTGCTAAATCATTTTTTAACGTAAATGAATGTTGGTACTCACGTGGTGGAGGGTATTCAAGTTTAGAAGACCAGCCTTGAAATGTTTTACTTGGAATTTTAACGATGTTTTACAAATTCCTATTAATTTTGTTTGCCGAACAAGTTTTGTGCGTCTGAATGAAGTTTCTCATGAGAGACTTCATGACAAAATGCCAAACTGTGCAAAGTCGAAGGTTCTCACTGTTGTCTCCAACATTGTTAAATGACTTTGTTTAGAGTAGTACATGTGTCTACCTTAATTAATTCTTTTTAATAACCTTCTATTCGAGATTGAACTAAAACTTGACAATTCCTTTTTTACAAAAAGTAAGGGCTTCACGTAGTTTGACAGCTTCTTGCAGGATAACCGAAAATATTTATATTTGTGTACACAAAAGTTGAAAGTGTGAGTCTTCGCTAGACTTGGACGTTTTACTGTTCCTCGAACAAACTAACGCAAGAATTTTAAATTGTCGTTAAAAGCAGCTTTAAAAAAAAGAAAACAAATTGCCGTTTGACTACCGCTTTATGATCCGCACTGCAGTGTGTATACACACAATACATATATTTCTAGGCCTTGCCTGGTATGTGGCACATATTATGTCGTAGGTTGGTGGTAGGTGGTTTTAACATCTGTGCACGGTAAGTATTTGCAGCAGAGCAAAGTATAACAGTAGGTAAATTGGTAAGTATGTATGTTTTCGAGCAGGCAGCAGTAGCAATAAGTAATGGTGCCACACTGAAATAGTAGGTCGTGGTCGTCGTAGTCGTAAGGCGTAAGGAGGATTCTTGATGCGGGTATTTTGCTTGTTTATTTGAAGGTATCGGACGGCAGCTTTGCTTGGAAATAGCAAGGAGCTCCCCCAATGTTAAGGTTTTTGGGTTGGCAAAGACCCAAGCAAATTTGGACTCTTTGAAGTCGGAATGCCCTAATATTGAAACAATTTGCGTTGACCTGGCGGATTGGAACGCAACCCGATTGGCAGTCCAGGGTGTGTTGCCGATTGATGGCTTGGTAAACAATGCTGGAACGGGGATGCTAGCATCGGTGCTGGAAACCACTCCTGAGATGATTGACAAGTATGAAGTATACTTCGTTAACTTGAATTTGTTGTGCCAAATAAGGTAGCATAGTGAATTATTGATTTTTTTAGGATATTTAACGTCAACGTAAAAGCCGTAGTAAATGTAACCCAAGTAGTCGCGGATGACATGAAACGGAGAAATGTTCCAGGATCCATTGTCAATGTTTCTTCACAGGTACTTACTACAAAGAAGGACACGAATCAAATTTTTTCATGATATTCTTCTAGTCATATATAGTCATATCTGTCTGCTGGCTTCGTCATTCCAAGCATTGAAATTATGGGTTCTTTTCATACGAATTTTACTGTTGAAAACTTCACATTTTTACCCAGGCTTCTCAAGCAGCTCTAAAGGAACATTTAGCTTATTGTGGTAGCAAAGGGGCCCTTGATATTATGACCAAAGTAATGGCTTTAGAATTGGGACCATTTAATATAAGATGTAACTGCATAAATCCTACAGGTAAGTGTGCACATAACGGAAATGGGTCATATCATTTGTGTTGCCTCACAAGAAGGGAGACTTGTCGTAATCATGCTCTAGCATAATCTGTTCAATTTTATGCAGTGATATTGACTGAACTGGGCCGCCGCGCTTGGTCGGATCCGGTAAAAGCAGATCCAATGTTGGCAAAGATTCCAATTGGTCGATTTGCAGGTTAATACATAATACATATACATATCTTGCTCGATTTAAGCTACAACAGAAATACAATCTTCCTAAAAAAAAGAGTCCTTCCAATCCTTCCCTCTGTTTGTTTGTAACTGTCATTATCCTTTATTTCCCAACTGTAAATGTGAACTTTGAACTTGCATATTAGTTTGTTTTTCTAACATGATGTTATGTAATGTTTATATAGAGGTTGAAGATGTTATTGGAGCAATTATATTTCTATTGAGTGATAGAGCAGCCATGATAAACGGTACCTGTCTACCAATTGATGGGGGCTTCCTTGCCACATAAATTACATTGCTTTGCAATTTGTTATGTATCATTCTTCTGTGCCATACAACAATCGATTATATTCGTAATGGCGTCAATAAATTATAACATTTACAGAGTTACAAATGTCTTGATCAACGGAGTCTTACTGTGCCCCAACCTTATTGAAAAAACCCAAGAAGTGTGCTCTAGTGCAAATTTCATGGCATCAAATTAAATTGTGAAACACATTTACGTCAAACACTTTCCATAGTAGTCAACTTGCGACGTGGTGATCCCGGCAGATTTAGGATAAGGTTCATTCACATGAAAATTAAGAGTAATTTTGAACAGTTTACGTAGATAATACGTGATTTTTGCTGGAGTCAACGATTTTAGAAATGAGCAACATCCCATTTGGTACATTTATCTACAATGTTTCTGCTAAAGATTTGATTTTAACTATTTGTCGGTATATATAATTGTTCAACTCCCACTTTTACTTTAGTGTGCCGATCACATCGCGATTCATTGCTATTTTAATGAAGTGGAATAAATTAGCTGGGAAGTACTTCATACTTGTGTGGTAATGGTGTTATGAAATATATTTCTCAGATTCACATCAAGTTTTTCTAATTCTGAATCCTGTTTCTTTTTTTACTCAACAAAAAGCAGTTTAATGTATGTACCAACAAGTACTTGAATGATGAATTTACAATGAGAATCATCCCGTACTCAACATCATGTCTCGCCGTCTCCCTTTAATGTATGTGTACAAATTAAAAATACATTCTTCTCAAACTGACCTTGAAACAAAATTTTTACCATCAAGGCTACTGCAATACGATTGTAGAAAAGCAGTGGAAGTTTCACAGAACATTTTACAACACCAATAAACAAAATTGGTGTTTTTATGCTGAGCTTTTAATCTGATTATGAAACTTGAATATTTAACTTGAGTTAACTACTCGCCAACAAAACTACTTATTTTATGTTTCTGCCCGGTTTAAATATACATGCAGTCATATTATCAACATCTCAATATTCCCAACCCATTTTCAAATTCAATGAACACTTACTTATGCGGTTGATACAAATTACCTTCAAATATTAATTATTTCTTTAATTATGCTTCTTCTGTCCGTTAGTTAAAATTGTCAAATATTGAACACGGATTGTACATAGTGGATGAAAAAGCATTATTGTCATTGTCAAGCCTTGTTGTACATACAGCCCAGCCCATACAACCTAAATTGTTTTGGACAAAACGCTACCGATATAATTACAGCATAGTTAGCTTTGCGTTCGTTTACCATTTTATGCCGCACGGTGGAATTCAAGGTCACTCGATAATACCTGTACACCAAGTTTTTGTCACTTGTTATACAAAGATGTAAATTAATAATATGTAATGGTATGTGGTATACCCTGTGCATTGCATAAGGTACATGCACTATGCAGCCCACATTAATACCTAATGCATGCAAGATGGATTTACCTCATTACCTAAATTAATAGGCGCATTGATGTGTCTGCATCCAGACAGAGAATCCAGTCTTCAACAAAATTTGTCACCTAGTTGACCCGTCGCTTTTAAACGCAACAAAGTCGGACTCTTTTGTTGCAGAAGGTAGTAATAATAGCGTTTCTTTTATTCAACTTAATTTAAATTTCACGCTATCACCTATTTTGGAACTGCAACTGACAAAGAAAATATATTTTTACATCATAATAGAATGGAAGCCAGTTTAAAGGGGAAAAAGGTGGCCGTTACAGGTGCCGCCGGAAGTAAGTACAGCGTAATCTTATTCCCGTTGCATGGCTGATCTTATATCTTATTATCGTATTATCGAACTGTCAACAATTTGCATATTTTCACCCAGGTTTTGGCCAATTAATAGTGAGCAATTTAATGAAACATGGGTGCATTGTCTACGCCATTACCCGGACTTCATCTAAGTTGGAAGAGTTGTCTAAATCTTTCCCCGGTATTATCCCAATAGTGTGTGATATAACTAAATGGGAAGAAACTGTAAACACATTGACTCAAGCACTACCAGACGATTTGGACGCACTTATTAACAACGCTGGAGTTGCCCCAGTCGAGTTACTAGATGAACTAACGGAAGCTGGGATAGATGAGTATGTATACTGCTAGTGTTGAAACGAAATTTTACCTTTATACACCGTATCAGTTTAAACGAGAAACCAAAAAAGATATTTAAATTGCTTTGTAGCGTACTGAATGTAAACATCAAAGGTACATTATGTGTCACGAAAATTGTCGCAAAGAAAATGGCTGCCCATGGAAAAGGAGGGTGTATTGTTAACATCTCTTCTGTGGTAAAATACTTGTTTAATATAACATCAGAGTTGGATAAGACACCGGATGCCCCAACTGATAAAATGGACATAGGTATCTTTGTCTCTCTAAGTCAATTTTGAAAATTTCTTCGTTTTGAAGGCATCGGACTTCCCATGTACTTTCCTACTAACATACTCAATGACAAAGGCCGCCATAAACCGACTGACTAAAACTTTGGCTACTCAGCTCGGACCCCAAAAAATCCGTGTTAACTCGGTTAGAACCTCGAACGTCTCCTCCAAAATAACTGAATAGTCGAAATAGGATATGATGTAATTTTTTTCTTTTTGAAGGTTAATCCAACCGTAATTCCGGAAACGACCATGGGCGACAAAGTGTTTGATACTGACGAGAAATTGGCGATTATTAACACTTTTACGCCTTTGAAACCCCTTCCCAATACTCAAGACGTGTGTGACGCCGTAATTTTTCTTCTTTCTGATAAAGCAAAGTGTATCACAGGTCAGATAATGTTTGTTGACTCTGGAATTCACGGTGGCTGAACCTATGCAGTAAACTTGAATTGTTTACTTGATTCTCTTGGCGTCTTATATATGCTGAAGGTTATTATACTACTATTGTTTCAGTATGTCCATTTCATTAAAATATATCAATAATCTTGTTTGGAATGTATTAATCAATCAGCTCATGGGTTAATGATTTATAAAAATGTTAAAATGATTACTATTTTATTCTACCAATGTGCAACTAAAATTAATGATGCATACAAGCTAAGGTTTTGAAATCTTGACGTGAATATGATCATGTTTCTGCTAACCACTCGCATCTATACATATTTATCAAGGAAGCAATGTAGAATTCTCACGAAATATTCAAGTAAGGTTGGTATACATTTTGTTTGTTAACCTTTAGTCGAGAAGGAATAAAGTCTTCTCCAGCTAAACGTGAGCCAAGAAATGATCTGCAGTCTGCAGAGTGCAGATGTTGACTATGGCAAGTATCAATGCTTAATTCTTAAAATAGAGCAAACAACAAAATAATGTAATATAAAATGAATAATTTTCATCTTTGTAATTTTCACTTTCCCTCACAACCTTCACATGAAATATTAAGTGGAAAGTGGAAAAGCTACTTAGTTAAGCGATGTCGATATTTGTCCGTCCGTCTGTTCGTCCAAGCGATATCTTTTAAAGCGATGAAGAACTTTGAAATTCTGTTTTTGCAATTCACTGGTAGTGTTTTATACACCGATCAGGGAGAACAGCGACCAGATTTAATCTTTTAAAAAGGGTCGGCTTAGTGAGACTAAAATTTTAATGATGGGAGAATGCTGACCAAAATATAGATTTTTG
>JAHZNE010006582.1:0-10922 GCA_027744055.1 Callyntrura sp. NNG-2020
TATACTTGTATAGTGACAACACCAAAGCGGTGTTTTTATATTTGTAATGGCCTAACCAATATATTGCCATTGGATCTGCAGAAATTGCCATTATAAAATCTGAAGGTTGGCTGGTCGGGACACAGGACAGGATCCATAGCGAATTGTTTATAGATTCACGACTACTCACTCCATTTTGCTACAGGAGATTTTAATTCGTTTTGGTTACATTGCACAATTCCAGAAGATCTAGAACTAGAGATCTAATACATTTTCCATAGGAGCGGTATACATATTATATTATGACTTGTGACTCATTATCTGCGGTAATAAAAATTATTGCCTAAATATTAACATGTAAAGTTTTTCATTTGTCGCTCGTTATTTTTTATAATTTAGCGATAACATTTTAGCATCGACAACACTTCAGTTTGTCGTCGGTTGCGATTCAAAACTTACAGACATGTAAATATGCAGTGGTCGGTGAGCTTTTGTAAGACAAATTTTCAGACGGTGTGTATGTATTTTATTTTAACACTAAATCGATTTCATCGTTTTACGTCGTCGTTAACGAGATGAACTGTTGATATGAATGATTTCCTACTCTGGGGAGAAATAAAACATTAAACTGGTCAGTACATTCAACTATTTTAAGATATGTCTACTTTGTATTTAAAAAAAGAAAGCAACTTCAGTTCAGTATGGGAGCAATATGAGTGAGTCTTCAATCCAGCAATCTCTACTATCAAATACAATCTGTAGAGATAACTTGAATGCAAATAAGATGCCTGGAAAAATATGGGGGAAACGAATTTCCCCAACGGTGTTGAATCCAACGCATTATGCATATAACATGAGGTTATACTACAACTGAATAATATATGTACTTTACATAACTGTATTCTTCGATGGGAAGCCAGATATTTGTTTTGGTTTTTAAAGAATATTAAACCCACTAATGTAAAGCGTAACTATTAGTATAGATATGCGTTTGGAAAGGGAGATGATTGCATGGTTTGTCGTTCTCTTAATATTTGGAATTTTGCATCCACGCAAGAAAGGCACGTAGCAATAATGACGACTAACCCAACAGCATGCCAGTTTATTACAGTTTCCAAAAATTGATACATATTTATTCTGTTTTCAACAAATCAAGAATTTCCACTGTTAAGCTTCTGATAAACGGGAGTTTTCATTACAAGTACAATTTCTTAAATCCGGATTCAATGGCTACCTTCGCATGAAGTCCATCAGGCTTAATATTTGGAACGCTAATCAGCAGAGGTCCCTTGGCAGTGGTAGTTGGAATGAAATCAGTGTCCATGGTTACTTCAGTTCCTTGTAACACCCAAACCAGATCCCAATCATTCACTAATGACGCAACATCAGACGTGTTTCTTGCTGCTACAAAGGACACAAGACCAGGAGGCAGATTATCCTGAACGCTTTGTGTTATCTGTTTAGATATATCCTTTCCAACAGATACTACTACAACTGGCTTTTCTCGTAGAACACAGGCAATGAGAACCGAGATAAAATCGGACGAAACGATCCCAGTTGCATCAGCTACAATAATTCCCGATGCGCTATCATCAGTTTTGCAGGGAAAGTTTAGCAAGTTCCTACGAGTCGCATCAAAATAGTGAGATAGCAGCAATGACAAAATGGAAGGGTCTACATCTGTAGATTTAATGAGCTGGTTTAATTTTTGAATTCTGCAACTGACAGAGAGTTCACGCCACTTTGAACTACTTGCTGCAGACTTCAGGCTGCCGCTGCTGCCCGTTTCAGTAGAACCACCGGTTGGTGTTGATGTCTTGGAAACCACTTTCCACGATAAATTTGTAAGGGGTTGACCTTGTACTGGCGCTGAGTTGACCAATGTTTGTGATGCCTGTTTTGTACATCATGATTTTTCTATTAGATTAGTATATTTAATGGTAGGACGATCCAGATGTAAGTACTTTTATATGCTATTTTTCGAAAGTATATTTAAACTAACGCATTTTTCTGAATACAAAAATGAAAGCTTCTAAAATCTAAAACATTGAAACTGCCAGACAACTTGCAACAAAGAAACAAACTTCAGAAAGATTTGACAATAACCAACCACAAAGGTGGTTTGTGATTTTGTGAGTATTTGTTTAAACTGTAATTCCTTTGCATCTGGATCGTCCTAAATAAAACCATTATAAAGTATATGAATAAGCGTAATCTTATCCAAACAAGATGACTAACGTTTAATCTTTTTATCATGTCCTTGGAAATATTGAAGCAATTTGAATGAAGGAAAAGTTGATCCGGCACTCCAAAGTTATTGCCTAAAGAGAAAAGTTCAGTGCAAGATCTGTAGGGAATTAACACAAGAATATGACCCAGACCAGCTTCCCTCATTGCTATTAAGTCGGAGGATGTTCCAATGTCGTAGACGACAGAAGGGACACTGTAATCTGACTTTGTTGCCAGCAGCTAGAATTAAAAGAATAGTTAATCTTTTAGATATTAACTGACGACATGGGTTGAAAGTTTAACACTTCGTGTCCATGGGAACGATAGCCAACCGAACCAATTTAAAAGTTAGCCGTCCGAAGTGGCTTCGCTGTGTTAAGGCAACTAAATTTGGTAAAAAAAATATTTGCGTTAGATCTTCTACCTTTGCCCCTAGTTTGCTTATCGAGCGCAGAGCTACTGAAGATGCGTCAACATTCCTGGCAACGAAGTCGCAATTTGTCAGCAGTGATTTGACAGCCCAGCTATTGACCTTTATACTTTCCACGTTCTTTTTTAACTCTTCAATAACTTGCGTGTAAACGGCTTCGTGTGTAAAAACAAGTGAACGACACCGATGGTTCATCTATCAGTGGACATTTGGGAAAACATTATAAATACGGATACCTGCACACGAATTGTAAGGCGTGATTTGACCACTGCTTTAAGCTTTACCTCAACGCCACAGAACCACGTATTCCTAGATACGGAAGAAATTGCAGATGCTATGTCCGCGCTATTATCAATTACATGGTGTACAGTTTGCCCCGTTGAGAGTTTCCAAGCTAAATCATTCAATTATTTTAAAAATACGCATTTACCTACAAGTGAACAAATGTTTTTTCTGCAAAAAGATTCCATAATCTTAAGGTAGTTTAACAACATGATACCTCCGGTTGTAACTTTTTCAGATTTGTTGATCCCAGAGTCGCCAATGACCAATACACCTTTAGACTTTTTAGCTGTTTTATCTGCTTCGGCCAGCTTTGCCATTAGTTTAGCATCCCACAACTTTGGGGCAACGAGTAAAACGTCAATTGGCTGACTTCGAATTCTGTTTAACATTCAGAAAGGAAAATGATTTACAATTGCAATCAACATTCTACATAGCTCAAAAGTCGCATCACTATCAAATGACCTATACTGTAATAACATCGAAAACCTGGCTGCGGTTCAAACGCGTAAATTTGAGAAATATAGCCAGGGTTTGATTGTTTGTAAATATATTGGTGTTAAGCGGAAAACATGTTTAGAAAGGTAAGTGGCCAAGTTGTTTAGTTATGCAACATAAGACACTTAATCGTCTGACGACATGCATGGTTTTAACGGAACCAGTTGTACCTAGCATTGTTTATGCAGTCTAGCAGATGGACAACTGGGAGCAGTTGACGTACGCTGGAATCGTCGGTCAGGGTTATAAAAACTGGTATAGGCCCATCCACTTGTACGACGGCCGCCATTAACTCAATGACTTGCTTTAAGCCATACGTCTTAGTTGACAAATGCAATTGTACCTGCGAATTCCCACTCTCCAGTTGGTTACGAACTGTGTTAAAAAAATGTAGAAATGAAGGTTTCCATTCTGAATTTGATTAAATTTTAAAATTTAAGTACAGTATCTAAATTAGCAGTCTCACGTTCAGTTGACATGGCATTGTTGGTACTTTGTAGCCATATTGGCTGGTCGTACTTCTGAATTACCCATGTTGGAACATTCCCAGCACATGCCTCCAATGTTACCAAATCGCTGGCATGCTTTTTTATCAACTGTTGAAACCTGCAATTTTAAATTTAATTCTCTATTGATGTACATGATCACTTCTGCTGAGCCTGAGCCCGGTTCAGATAAGAAAAAGTATGCAAGTTGACAGCTACGGCTGGATGTTGCTACAAATTGAGAAGAAGCTCACTTTAACTCTCGATCTTGCTTTTCAGCGTTGCTTAGCACAACTGTTGTGGCATCACTCGCTTTATATATCTTCGTATAAGCATCAACGATAGCAGTGTCCTTGGTCAGCAGCCTCGCCTTGACATCAACGCCAATGGCTTGGGATAATGCTCCAAAGGCAATTGTTTGACCGTCAGATTCATTTCCAAGTGAAGTGCCGCTCACTTGAGATGACAGAATACCACCCGGCCTCTCCAGTAGCCATTTCTACAAAATATGTAAAAACCTCCATAGCTTAGGGAAACCGCTTCGCCGAAAAACGAGCAAGTGAAAATTATAGGAACCTTTATGGAAGCCAGATTTCCTGGTTGACCGTCTTCGTACGACATGGAGTTAAAAATGGTATTCAAATCGCTGCTTTCAACCAAGCCCACATTCGACATTATTATTTTCAATTAACTGGTCACAGTTAATGACAATTAGCAAGGGATCTACAAGTAACTTGTCAAAAAACTCTGATATAGTTCTTTCTAGTGTCTCAGCCCAATGCTTCACCGAATAAGGCTTTAGTAATGCTTTTTGGCACAAATCCGACAAGGACAAAACGTGACTCTCAATAAATTATGAAGAACCAAACAACCGCTCTATAATTGAGGAGTGAGGAAGAAGATGGCCATGCCACGATGATATATAAAATCAAAGAGAATCAGCATCGATAAATATTGGCATTGAAAAGTTAAAAATGCTTTTTACTTGTACCGTCCTCCAATCATGTTTGTTCAGAGTGCTGCTGCATTATATAAACACTTACATAAGCTTGTTCGACAACGTGAGTGAACTGGAGAGACGTCAAGGTTTCAGACGAATGAACAGCAGTGATTCCCGTTCCTGAGAATGGATAACACTACATACCTACATATATACGAAAGCATTAGATATACCGTAATCACGCTGATAAACGTGCATTTCACACATCTGACATCTGATCCAATCCAAGGCAACAACTGCAACTGTTTCAATCCTACTTAAAATGAACAGACACGTTTTTTCCAGTTGGATAGCTGGTGGCTGTGATTTCATCTGGAGCTTCATCGTTTATTAGGTGGAGAACAGTAAGCACTGAAAGAGCTTCCTTTCAGTCTGTAGAGATGACCGGCCGGCCGACCACTCACCATCTCACGAAATAGGAATGCTCTGTTTTTGTTTTAGATTGGGAGTTACCAGCAAAACCGGGAGTGCTCCAAAATGTCAAACTTCAAAATTTGTCTCTCTGTGTGTACCGTAGTTTAAACTTGATGACAAGATAAATCAATTTGTGATGTACAATATATTGACTTTATTTTGTTGTTAGTCGGGCGATCCGGCAAAGATGCCACAGGGCAGGGGGTCAAAGGTTAAATTTTAAAAGGTGTTTTCCTCTTCGGATTCTCCTTTATATCAAATATGTGTGGTATGCAAAACGTAACAATTGTTGGAAATTTGGATTCTCCAATCATTAGCGTGTGGAGTAAAAAAGACTTATCATGATCCCCAATCATATGCATAGAACTGCCTAGTAGCTTTTTACCAAGCGCTTGCAACTATTCCCTATTAGCTTACAGTGTAATGTTAAATAGAAAAGTTTGTAGAATGATAATAGGATGTATATAAAAAGGAAGAACGTTAGCTTTCTTCAATTATAGGTTTTTCATTTTCAACTTCTACTTCCATTTTGCTATATACACAAAAACAAGAGACATGGCCAATTACGGTGAAATTTGTTCCAGTGGTCCAACCTAAGAGGGCGATGATCAGTGATCACAAAACTTTCTCCTCGCTTTTAGACTCTCATTCATAACATTACTAAATGTACTATAAATTAATGGCTAATCATTTCGTCATTTTTCTCGCTTTAAAGACATTTATGCATATAATTCCGGTTTAATTTTAAGCATTAGGTCTGTTATGCTTTCCAAAACTTTGTGTAGAATGAAAGATGAAATAAGAGCCTGAATGTTTATATGAATAGAATTTGGTTTATAGCTAATCAAACAAAAGAAGAAAAGCGATTAAAATGAGTTTAGTGAATTTCTCAACATCAAAGGATGGAAAGAGCATTATTTCATGATATTCCACTCGCGTATCAACCTACGTAACAATTCCGATGTAGAAAGTGTTTGTTGACGAGTTGTGATTAGCAAATCAATTGTAACTGTCTCATCGTAACTTTCGAAATCATGTTAACTAATCATTCATTCGTAAACATATTCTACAATTCTATTAGTTTTGAATCGTCCTTGAAATATAGATTTTGTGTAGGCTTGGTGCTGGTGTAAGCGCAAGAACGCTTATTTATTATTAGTGCATTTATTATATTAGATTGTCATCGCCAAATTTGCCAAATCACTGTAATCTATCGTAGATTAAAACAGTTTGCAATTAGGAGAATCACAACACAACAGTTCCCAGGTAGATTTGGTACTTTAGGCATCCCTAACATCTCACTTCATCTCATCTAAGCATCGAATATTGCTTTTTAGGAACATTCTCACGTTCCCATGCTTCCGGTTGTAATATGCCATTTCCATTTTTATTTAGTCCAATACTTTAACAAGCACCCTACAAAATTTATAATTTTATGTGATGCACTGATACTTTATGCCATAAATCTGCTCGTCGTAGTCATGTTCTCTAATTTATTTTGGCTATTTTGTGGTGTTTTATCCGTGCATGCCGAAACGATCAAGGCAATGTTCCCAATTTATACAGTATGAAATCAAATGAGCGGGAGACGTGAACGTTACCGACTAGCTAATAATAATATACATACATATAAATACTAGAGCGTCCGGAGGCGCTTAAAACACTTTCAATGTTTATTCAAAATTTGCATTGCCGTTACAGTAAATGTGCTCAAATAAACAAGACTTAACCTTAACATCTCGATTGGGGATCAAAACCAATATCGTTTAGTTATTGTACGTAAAAAGTAAATACTCTATATCACAATATATATTGTAAAACCAATTTATCAATTATGAGCTCATAATTACATTTAGGCGAAGAACGAGTCAAAAGTCACGTTTGTCACTTTAGAGACTATACAACTCATGCTAATCATACGGGAACATACATTAGCATAAGTTTTAAACGTATTCTGAGTTTGGTGTCCCTAGATCTACTTGGACACCACCAAGTACAAATAGGTTCTACTGTGGGTATTAATAAATGACATAATCACGCACAAATGACAGCATATATGATAAGTGCGTGTAATGATAACCCAGTTTATACTACATGAGGAATTAAATATTTAATAGTTTGTATTATGTAAAAATCGAATATTGAAAAACGGAAATAGAGAGCATCTGGAGCAATATATTTGCTATTGATTTATTAGTACCAATTTGAGGGATTATTGTCTTTAAATAACTTAAGTTACAACAATCAGGAAAATGGTGATTTAAAAATTATTTTAAAATATTAATTAAACTAAGGTCAAGGTAAAGTGTTGAAACTCGCACAAGCAGATATTTTGCAATCCTGTTTCCCTCTAGCCGTAGACCTACTATGTTAGCACTTTGTTCAACATGGGTCAAAATTTAAACATTGTTTTTCTTCTAACTACGACTTGCGATCAATAAAGGCTTATTTTAGATTGACAATTGCTTTACTCCATTACACCCCACTTGTGTTTTGGTAATACAAGGTTTACACGTTTATTGAAATCAGTTAGGGTTATAGTAATTGTAAATGATGCCACATTTGAAATTCGTAGGTAAGGGTTAGGGTCGAACTACTTTTACAACTATTACCGCTACTGCTACTACGGTGCTGTTCACCACCACTGACACCACGTTGCGAATTATAATATAGGATTATGTAAAATTTGGTGCTGCTAGTAGAAAACCAACTTGTTGGGTTTTACAGGAGGTAGTATTGTGAGAAGTGGTGGTGGTAGACCTCTGACAAAATTTATCATCACAACAGCACAGTTGATGTACTCACACACCATTCAAATGTAAAGGGTTGAAAGTGGTAGACAGTCAAGCGAGACTAGAGATTTTGAGCAAAAAGGTAGTGTTCTTTCCTGCTTGCAACAGAGATTCAATTCAGTTTTGTAGATGCAGATTTGTTTAGAATAGACAGTCCGTCAGGTGATCTATTTAAATTTGCTACTAGAATTGTTTAGAAACTTACAATCTAGCCAGTTGTCATTGTCATATATATTCACGATTTCTTATTTTTAAAATTAAAATAATTGATGCTGGGAAATATTAAGCATCCCACAGAAGAATCTTGGGCTTAAATTGTATTTAACGTTTCGAAATTTCCATGTGTATTGTGATTGACAACATTCCAATTCCAAGTAACTTTTCTCTTTACAAATCGAAACTTTACGATTAACAAAATGTCGTTCACGAAGAAGAATGTTATTCAGGAGTTCATGAAAGACGACTACATACCCACATCTGAACAATTTTTGGTGAAGTATTGCTCTGGTGAGTTCAATAGTAATATTTAAGATAAGTTATTGCACAATCGTATTGCTGAGTTACAGCATTAATTAAAGTAAACCAAAAAGTAATAGAGTTTCGCTTTAATTTTTAATACAGGGAAGGGCAATAATTTGCATGAGGTGGAATGTGTTGACGGAAGTATATTGTTAGCGTCAATGCCCAAAAAGTACAGACATACTGTATGGCCCTAAAAGCGCTGTTCGTGACCTGATAGTTAATAGGCAATGGCCTGCCGAGTCCAGTACCTCAGCTGCTGTCGATACGGAATCATTATTGAATTTTTTTACAAGTGGTTCTGAACAAAAACAAAGAGATGACCTCGATACATACCCTCCTTCGGAATCATCATCAGAGGAGGACGACGACGACGATGATGATGACGAGAAGGAGGAAGACGACGGCCAGGGTGAAAATGATGCCAAAGAAAACTCCGAAGATCTTACAGAAACCACAAATGAAAACAAGGATAACAATCAGTCAAATGACGCGAACATGACGAATGACGTAGATGACACCATAAGGGATAGAAACAGAAGCAGGGTGCAGCTCGTAACATCTGGTGTTGTTACCGTTACCAATATTATTACAGAGGGACTGGAAAATGATATACAATCCCTGGAATTTGAAGCTGACGAAGAAGAGTCATCCGATGAACTGTCTTCCAGTAGCCGAGACGCAGAACGGCATGCAAATACCATTCGCATCCAAGTCAACTATAAAAATGCAAACTCGTGTTCAGGTGCTAGCGGTGATTAGTTCTGCTGCTTATTAATAGAAATTCGTGTAAGAAAAGGCAGCCACGTTTTTGTTGGTTTCGTATAAAACATTGCAGGGACAATTAATTATTGACATCGACATAATAATTCCGAACTCATTTCTATAATTTATATACTTATAATATTTATCTCGCACAAGAAAGTTTGTTAACCGATAAAAATAAATACTCTGTTCTTTGTACTCATGGACTCTGTATATATTTTAATATTTATTTTCATTGTTTTTCCGAGCACGGCAAGATGAATTAATAAATAACCAAGATGAATATCATTCTATCGGGTAGATGATGCATGTTAAATTATTCAAACTATTTTCATTCGGGGGAAAATGGGTTTTGTTACGATTTATTGCTTTTTACTACCAAATCAAGAAACAAAACTTTAAATGTTTCAAACGGTATAAACTTTCAACCTGTATACTTCTACACATTATTGACTCCTCCTTTTTATCGACGTCATTTTTAAAAGTAAATACTATGTCACTGAATGTATGAAGTACATTTGTAGTTGACAAGACAAGATGAGAGAGGTCCGGATATTTTACTGTGATCTAATTTATACCATTTAACAAGTACGGCATTCCGGAAGACAGTAAACATATTACAACATTTATTTTTTTGTATAAGTTACACTAATCACAGACATTAAATCTATAAATGATTATTCTCCAATGACAAAAGACATCCCACTTGAATACGTAATCTTTGCCCGATATCCAAATTTGTTAACAAAATAGTTGTCCTCTGTCACCGGTGACTACAAGCTTTTTCAATGCATACGTTGTAATAATATAATATGCACTCATAAACACTCAAACGTTAATACATGATACATGGTTGGTGAAGCTAAAATCTCAATTGTCATAAATGACAATAGGTACGCAAACTACCCATTAGAGTAAGGGAGCGATACTTGATATGAAACACAAATTAATACATTTTTTTGCTTAATTGCACTGCACATTTCAATGCATACTAGCACTATTGTAATTGTAACCCGTGGAATGATCGGGAAGGTCGGCTTGCCCAGATAGTGGATTTCCCAAACGATGTTTTCTTGAGGGAAGTATTGTGTATTGCATTACTTGGATGATTTGAAATTTTTTCTAGGATAGCTACATGTGCTGACATTTAAAGCCGTTTAGTGAACACCAGCATAGAAAGAAACGGAAAGGAGGAAAAGGACGAACCATCCATTCAACCCAGTCTTTTCGTACACTACACTACGTACAGCTTTTCCGAATAAACTTGAATACCTCTATTACAGCAAACATTGCATTGCAGCTTAATATGATTTACCTAAACAGAAAGATCTAATTATTAACCGCACCGTTATTGATACAGGATGCCCTCAATGTCTTCGGAATTACGCATAAATAGTATTACATCGAATAGTACCTGACCACTTTACCTGTTCAATTGTAATTGATAAATATTTAAAGATGATAGAAGTTGCGAATATCATGTAACGTTGGTTCAGTTTTCTTATTTTTTAAAATATCAGTATCAGACA
>JAHZNE010006583.1:0-29328 GCA_027744055.1 Callyntrura sp. NNG-2020
TCTTTCTTATTGAAAGCAAAAACATCATAAATTGAGGCAAAGGCGTAGAAATTTTCTACGCGCTCTACGCGTTGGTGTTGAGTATACAACCATATAAAACATCCCATGAAAGGAAAGGAAAGCCACAAAATGGAGAAAAAAGAGCATAATATGGTAAGGAAGAAAGGGACGAGGGAAAGCGGGTTTTGGTGATTTGAACAACTGATTTAATCAGAGGATGTCTGGAGCTCTTTGATCTTTCGAGGCAATGAAAAAGTATATTTGTGTGTTCTAGTAACTCTTGCTTAAAGTTTGGAATAGACGGCGGTGATCGGTGAAAGTGAGAAAAACGGGAGAGGTACAAGCCCAGTTGAGAATTCAGCTATGCTCGTGCCTCAATTGGAAATATTATTATCTTTAGTAAGGCTGTGATGATGAGCAAGGAGAAATATTTTCTGTCTTGATGCTGCTGGTATCCTTTTTGGATGGGATCATTTTGTTTTCACAATTTCACTTTGAACAACGTAGCGTCTTGTCTCCAACAACGAGGATGTTGTAAATTTTGTGTACGTAGATGCAAGAATGTCGCGTAATATGCAATCATGCTGTGTGTGTATTGTAGCTTGTCTCTAACAAATACATTTCATGACGATGTGGTCGTGTAGTATATTGAGAAAACAGCTGGAAAAAACAATTTTCCAGTATTTTAGTTTTCCAGAAGAGATTTTTGTCTTTGAGAAAAAATAAAAAGATTAAAACCTAGTTGAAGTTGGCTAACAGCGTTAAATCTGGAACACATCCTGAAATCTGTAGTCTATAAACTTTCTCATTTTGTTTTTCATCCTCTCTCTCTCTCTCTCCCTCTCCCGCGCTGTGTCGTGGAAGAAGATCAGTGTTGGTAATTGGAAATGAACAAACCTACGTTCGGTTTGTTCCAATTTTCCAATCTTTTGCTGACTGTCTCCTAATTTTCACTAAATGAAAGGAAAATTGGGTACACAGCAAGTACTTACTAACCCACACATGGAGTAATTTCAATCTTTTGATTTAGTCCGGCGGTTGGAGAAAAATACGTAATCACCGAACTGTCTCCAAAGGGGCTTTCTTTAAAGAAGGAAGGCAGAGAGATAAAAAGAGATAGACAGAACAACACTGCAATCTTCGAGAAGGAGAATCGATTTTTGGTTTGCAATAACAGTACGGAAAATGGAAATGAATGTATATACCTAAGATACATCCCCGGCTGGGGTGTACAACAGAACGCGCGACAGAGAGAAACATAGAGGTGTATAGACAGTTGATTAATGTCTTCTTTCAATTCTGTTGAAAGAAAACTTGAGAATTTCACTGGTTTTGTCTCAACAGCGGACAGGAGAAAACGAAAGACAGGCCTCTTGAGAAGAGATTTGAAATGAATAATGGGCACCATACTTCTTCCATCCGAGCACAATACAATGCGCTGATGAACCAAAGATCTATTTTCCACGATCTTGGTGGTGGCGGCGGTGGTCGTCGTCGTCGTCTCAGGCAACCCTTTCGAGAATCAACGAATGGAGTGGAGTTTTGTTTCTAAAAAAGAAATAGATAGACCACCACACCACAGAGGAGCTCTGCTCCAAAGTACTTGGTCTCCGTTCTATTTTTCAGTTTTCTTTCTTTCTGTTCTTCGTCATCTCCATTCTCATTCAATTCTTTATTTTTAGAGACATTTTTATCAACCGCAGAGTGGAGAATAATACTATGGTATGAGAAAACGGTTTTTGAAACGGCACGGATCACACAGGGAAATATTATCCAAGTGTGTGTTTTAGGTAGTCGTTGCTGTTTCGTCGTGTCTATTAAACATGAATTCTTTGGAAATCTGAAATAAAAAAAACTACCCAGTGCCCTAGACAGGAAAGTACCTACTAAAATCTACTATCTACAGTTTTCCAGTCCAGTAAATCAAAGCCCTTTCTTACTTTTCACATTCTATTTATCTAACGAAGATAATAACACACGCAGTAACACACCACATAACATTTTGTGTTCGAAAACAAAGACAGTCTGGTATTTTATCAAAGTTCCTCAGCCATACACACAGTATTTGCTGTTTATGATTGTGGGTTACATTAAGACTTGTTTCAATTCAAAGTACTATAAAGATTGTAAAAACGCTAAAATTTTCATTAGGAAAACTGCTTATCCACGTATAAACGTATACCCCCATCAAAAATCACTACGTGGGCTCGAGAATTCTAGAAAAGAAGTAACAAACCGCTTACATTCACTCACTAATGAATTAGTTGGGCATGTAAATAAAGGATTGATTGATGAACAAAAGTAGTATTTGTGTAATAAAAAGGATCTTTAGACATTTCAACGGATGTATCAAATGGAATAATATTTACCAAGAGAGAGTAAAATTCAAATTTGTGTGTGCACATGATAACTGGCAGGATTGTACAAAAGGACGAATGAAAATGAAACTAATTTTTACACACGATATCAGTATGCAATGTGTGGGGCTCTTTCGTTGGAATTTCTCTCTGTTTGACTTGACTTTGTTCTAAAACTTTGTCAATGGAGAAACAGACAGAAAATTCAGCGTTTCTCTCTCTCTCTCCCTGGATGAAGGAAACTCTTGTGTTTCTTTGTCTTTTTTGCATCAAAATTCCAATTATTGTTTGTTTTGTTTCCTTGCTTCCATTACGTCTCCTATCAGGAGAATACAACAACGCGATTTGAAAATATGAACGAATGAGAAACACTTTCATTTTCTTGTTTTGGCACAGCAGCCGTATGGAGAATTGTTCCTTGTTTTACCATTTCTTAGAAAGTTTAATGGATTGTAGATTGTTGTTTACGCAAATTGAATCCTACTGTTTCATTCCATCATCATTTAGTTCCTCCCTAACAGCAATGCGCAGTCATTTCCTAATTAATTCAATCCACTCATACTTTCTCTTCTCTCTGTCGGTAGCGTCGGACGGGCTCAATAAAAGCAATCAACACGTTTCATGAGCACTCAGCGTCAGCACTCATTTTACTACTACTCCTTCGCACATACACATTATATAACACAAATGGCAGATTGGGAATTACGTTAGTGAAAATGGATTAACTGTAATCTGCTAGGAACAAACGAAATAAATGGTTTACATTCGTGAAATAAATACGGTAGCAAGCAAGATAGCAATATTAATACATAACCTCGTCAAAACAAATTAAATTTGTTTCGATCTGTCTCAGGATTTACGTACATTTTACGACAAATTAAATCTTCTACCATATACCTATCAGTTATTTCACATTCTAGGTTTGCTCCTGATGATGACTGAGCACAAACACAAATCTACTTTACATTGCTCAATACTACTACTACTACGTTTGTTATTGAGACTTGAGAGTGGCGTTGTATAAAAATGTCAATTTCGTGATTACAACGGCAAGTGAAGTTGCGTTGGGATGTATACATCCCCGAAATTATTTTCCCACTTCAAATCTAATTTCCCCGTCTAATTCTACAATCTAAGCCCTCGTAATAATGAAGTATGACATATGTTTTTACTATCTATTACTACAAACGTCCTGTAACAAGCATACTCTGGGGGAAACTCGAAAATTGAATCCGACCAACCAGGGAAATCCGACTGGCGACAGAACGGTGGAAGGTCTCAAAATTTAATCATCATTTTTTTTGCTGACCGCTTTCATTATGGCAAGTATCATGAAACGGGAAACAAAATGATGTTCTTTCTATTGACGCGACGCCGGTTTCCCAGCGTCCTTTTTGTGTGCTCATTGCTCAGGCAAAATCCGTTGTGCTTTGGTGCATGTCCGTAATAATCCTAGTCCATAAAATTCAGTGGTTCTTTCTTCATCTTTATTCCTTGCTTTTCCTTTTACCGCCACGCTATATCACATCCTTTCTCTTATTTCTTCAACTTGCTATCTCGCTCTTCCCTTCCACTCTCACACTGCCATCATAACCACCGACGTATGCATTTCACGGTGTGCAACTCTCATTCCAGTTTACTTTTTACTCTAGGTAGGAAGTCTCCCATTTCTTATCTATCTCTTGTGGAATGCAATCATGCATTATTATTACGGTGAAGTGAAATGCTCTCTTTCTCCTCATCTGACTTGAGCTCTTTATTTTCCATAGTTCACAGATACGCACACTGAAATGTATGTACCATCTTTTAAATACACGGCGGCAACATCCAAGTCTGACACGCACGCACACACAGATCCGTTTGCTGCTGGTTCCATATGGGTGCCATGACTTGAAGCATAAATCCCAGAAAAGTAACTCTTTCATTACGAGAGCCGCCTTCGTCTTCTCAAGTCAGTAGTCAGTTCCCACTATACGTTGGGCATGGCACGGTGTTATTTCTACACCGACGACGAAGCATTCCTTGTGGACCAGTTTGCAAAGTATGCAAAATTGGATGAAGTCCTCATCTCATCAGTGTTTCCTTTTTAATATGCTTGGATGAGTGCTTTCCCCCAGTAAACATTCATGTTGGGATAATGCCTTTCTTGGATATTATGTTGGTATTATTCTACATGTTTCATATACATACATCACCTGCACGCACGCCCAGGCGTTTTACAAACAGCGTTGTAGCAACATATATATATCACCATCTCTGTGCTCTGCAGAAATACAACTCCCCCACTATCAACAAAACGAACTTGCACAAACATGCCCATTCAACTTTTTGCTTCACCTCCACAAATGTAGTCAAACCTTGCCGTACAAGTTGATAGCAAGTTCCGGAAAAAGTTTGCCGTTGTGTTGGTCCTAGCGCCAACTCCGCTCCGGTTCCTTCGCTGCCTTTGTAAGTTTGCTGTGGTGAAGCGGGATGCCTTTCAGCGTAATCATCATCGTATAACCTTTATATACCACCATACGACAGGAACATACCACGATCATCATCATCAACCAATCGGTATACTCTGAATATATATATTTTCCCGGTTTCTACATTTCTACGTATCTGAAAAGCACAGTGATAGTACTGGAAAAAAAGATGCTAACATGCAGCCAACTGTACATATTATTTAGACACCGAGTCTTGATAAAAATACAAGGAGGCACGAAAGCGGGTAGGATATAGGTGGTGGATGGATGGACAGACGGACGGAAGCGACTTCTATGACGGTGGATGCTGCTAGTTTTTTTCTTGTGCTGGACTAGCTGGAACATAGTCGGTGGTGGCAGGGTTCGTATCAGATGATAGATAAGAAAATAAAACGAATCCTTTAGTTTTCTCTGTTCACTCGCCGTGCAGGCACACGGTACAGAGTTCTATTTTCAGTGGAGCTCCTGGTATTTCATTATGTATGTGTGTATACTTATCGAAACGGAACTACTTCTGTGTTTCTTTCTTCTTTCACTTCTTCTTGTTATACTCCATATATGGTGGCGCATATCTAAACACTCAAGGGTAGATCTATAGAAGATAATAGAATGGTGCGATGCACCAACACAACTGACGGCATGCATACAAAGCGGCAGATTCCTAAAAAGTTTTCAAGGAAAATACCTAACAACATCACACAGCTCTTCTCCGACAACACCACGCACCGGGGAAAGTTATCCCAATACGAATGTTTTCTTTCGTTCGTGTGTTTTATCATTTAAAAAGCAATTTGGTGGCGGAGAAGAAAGTTAAGACAACGTATAGATGAGAAGAAATTTTTCAAAAGGAACATGAATTATTGGCTTTCCTCTTCGTCATAACTTCACTCATCAACTCAAACTCACACAGTTTGATCTTCTCCATGTGTGCCGTAGTAGGGACGTTGTGTTTTGGCACGATAGATGTAACGCAGGTATATTTAATCTTGGTGGAAGATGGATAGGTCTCTTTCACACGTTCATATATGTTCAAATAAATCGTTTTGTTAGGGAAGGGGTCTTCTTTTCTAAGCTCCGGGGGAATTCACCTTACTTTAGATTCCAGGTTGATTCTAAGAAGGAAAATGGTGATGCATATCACTGACAAAGCAGATGAACTTCATCATCTCTAAATAATCGACATCACCGCGATCTAATCTCCCTTCCCCGACAAAGGCGTTCGCTAGCTTAGTTTACTGATTACCCACATCTTTTTTCAAAAAACAAATCTACGAAAACGCCTTAGTTAAAGCCGACTTTCTCATATGAAGCAAACAAATAAATTTGAATATCTGTATAACCATTCAAATACTAGAGATTTTCCGTTTTAAAAATTGCAGTCATAATTCATAATAACAGCAGGAAAATCGTGAGAAAGCAGTTTAGCATTTAAAGAGGGCTGGCTATTTTCAAAAACCAATGACGTGTTTATTTTCCTTTTCTTTTTCATACATCTTCCCGTAAAAGACACTAACATATGAGGAGGCAAATTGCAACTGTCACCAAAATACTGCCTTCGGTTCCTATGTGTCTTATATGTCCCAGATAAGTCACATATCTCTTGTAGTGCCGAGTCATTGTAGTAATGCCAAAAACGACATGAAACGATGATGATCGCATCAGTTTCGTTTGTTGGCTCACATACATTAAGTTTCCTCGCCATTGCCAAGTCCAGAGAGTAGCTGCTGAGTAAGAGTACTCCTACATACCCGCAACGACCAGCACGCAGACAAAAAAAGAGAGTGCAGTAAAAAGTAAAAATCTCTCGCGATTGCTCAAGTCTCGGAAAAAGAAGTACTCTTTCCGACCAAGCTTACATTTCCTATTGATGTTCCAATCTCCAGTATCCACCTACCTAAACAATAATAGCGTTACTTTGTAACAAGTAACCAGCCGGAGAAAGCTTAACTTTGTGTGTGTGTGTGTGTGTGCGAGTACGGGCCCGTTGGTTATTTCAGGAAAAATGGCACTCATTTAAAAAACATGAAAATGTATGAGAATCTGTGTAATCTAGAAGGAAAAAATAGGGAAGGAGATGACACTGAAAAACGACAGCTAATGCAACTTGTTTCTCTTGAAAATGTGAGAGCGACGTGAATTTATAAATCTGAGCATGTCCTTCCATCCCATCACAATAAGTTGTGAGTCCTTTTTTACTGTCTTCTCTTTTAATGCAACGAGCTTCCCTTATTTTACTGCAGATTTTTCCATGAAAGAAAACGTTTATAGCGTTGTACACTACTGCAATTCAGAATGAGGACAGCGCGCAAACGGTACATTATAAGCGGAGGAACCATAAAAGTAGGAAAATTTTTGGAAAGAGAAAAAAGAAAGATGATAGAAAGCTTTCATAGTAAAGATAGACCATTTCTCGCTCCGTTTGATTTCCTTTACTCATTTTCACTCACTCTGACACTTTTTCGATGCCGTTCTCCTGCTCGTACCCGCTTTTATTATGCCCACACACACATTTTTGTATTCTTCTATTCTATTTGAATTCATTCACCTTATTGATTACATTCTTTCTCGAATCTAGGGCAAGTATTCAAGTTTATTACACCGAAACAGTAAGTAGTGTATAAGAAGTACAGATTCACATAATAATATGCTATAAGTATTATTTACGCAGGTATTATCATTTCCCATTTCCCATGCGTAGTTCATAATACACATCAAGTCAATCATTTCACATCTCATAAAGCATTTTCTACGATGTCGTCTTTTCAAAGGTGCTGAAGGTAGAATTCTAATGATATTGCAAAATTCCCTATACCGTTGACACTTGCTAGTTGCTACGATCCAAAAACACGGACGAATGGAAGGGAAGAACAGAATGAATGATGCTGTTCACGAAGCGAGCTATGTTGTCAGGATCCCTTTATTTCCGTTCACCCGTCCGGTTCCCGACGTTCAAAAAAGTTCTCTAATTTTTTTGACCAGAGAGCATGCACGTTCCGTGTGGAAGCTCACAGTTTGACTTTCCCAGAAGAAAGGTGACAAAGGAGAAAGTAGCGAACCGACACGGTGTACCCAATATTTGCTATTTTGCTCATCATGAAACTAACAATGTCGGAATAATTTGGTCCGACATACAACTACATAACAAAATAATTAAGATATTTGTGATATACGGGGAACTTTAATAAACAAATATATTATACAAAAGTTTTGGACTTTAAGATGTAACCGACTCTCTGCTGGTTGGCTACATCGTCACGCGAGGTGTTTGTATTTCTTTGATGTTGTCTAAAGGTAAGAGAAAGAGACTTGAATACAAATCACGTGGTTGTTTGTTCAATGCAGATTTATAAATGTAGACTCCTTTGGAATAGGCAGAAAAAGGGCTGTTTCCAGACATAATGGAAGAGACAGAGCAAAACGGAAGATTTGGAAACTTCCTCTTTGGATTATAGTACATTCAAAATCTGTCATATGAGCCACTGCGTAAATTCAAAAGTTCATGGCTACGACAGTCGTACGTAACTTCGGTAGTCACTACTCTACGTACGTTTTGTATCTGTTTACGAAAAGTACATAAATGATAATTATGATGATGAAGGGTCTTGCTACCAATTATCTGTAAATACGTGTTTGGGTTTGTAGATGTTGACGTTGCTCCTCATGAATATTAAAATAGGCGTCATTCGCAGCAACATGGGAATGGAGCACAAATACACAGGATATAATAATCCAACTAGCTTTATTACTTCACATCAATGACTAACGATATTATTCATTTAATAGAAATTTTCCTATAGTGTATGAATACATACATTCCGCGAGGTCGTTAACAAGCAAAATAAATTAATATATTGCCAGTCCATAATTGCATTAACGGCAACGTTGTCAAAGAGCATCATTTCCCTGAAACTACTGATGAAATAATTATGTCAGTGACACTATCCTAATTTTGCCCCTTCGAATATGACTGGATAAAGTTGTTTTTCGACCAATCAAAGCTACCTAATTATATTTTCACATTACCCCGAAAAGAGAAAACCGACGTCAATCGTTATTTTTCTGTTATTAACTTCTATACTTTTGAGGAGATAACTTGTGGAAAGTCCTTGCTGACTGTTTGTTCTTTTCGTAGAATCCCTGAAGTAGCAACTGTGTACATTCATTATAGATTTATTAAACCTAACCCAAACAGATCATACAATGATGTGTGCTTAAGTTCGATCATCTAAGTAAATACAGAACCTCTTTATCCACCAGAAGAGTTGAGAGTAGAACTAAAAGCATGTAACCCACGAAGTACATATACTGTCTTATTCATAGCAATCTCTAAAACACGCAGGTAACTGCCCATATTACACGGTATTTGAGATTGAGAAAGTTACTTTGGCTGTTGGTTTGTGTATTTTCTGTACTTGAGGAGCAGTAGTTTTTTTATACCATTTTTCTTTCTTCTTTGCCCATACTTCTCCAGACTGGTTCCATTTCCCGACCAAAATAGTTTTATCTGGGTAGGATTGTATTGTAGGATGCTGTGTTGTGCTTTCTTTGTTGTCCTGCTTTCACTTTATCATGCACATGTGAATTTTGCTGGCCGTGACTTCCCATAGCAAAGGCATGTTAGGCGACGCGCGAGGTGTTCGTGTTAAAGGTCCTTTTAATCACGACAGACCCATATATACTCGGATATCTCTACACTAAACACACACACGTCTATGCGTATATCCTCCGTCGGAAATTAGTTGTATCACAAAAAAGTTTGCCCCAAACAAATTTGACATACAAATAGTCGTGTATATTAATATTGAGTACAACTCGTGCAGCTGGAATCAATGAAAAATCACGCATTCATGCTCGGAATACTTACATTTCGTCATTTAGCTGTGTGAATGCTTTTTGTGTTGTACAACTGTGATACGTCGGTGAAGTCCAGTAGTAGCAGATGTTCATTACCAACACCTTTAGTCACGAATCGTAAAAAAACGAGACAGTGTGCCACAATAGAGCTGTTTCAGCAGCAGCGCTCTCTCCCACTTTTTTTTCTGACAGGGAGGAATGTGTGAAAGTGTAAGAGCGTGCGTGTCACCTTAATACACGCATTAGCGAGCTTGAAAGCTTAATACCTTCTGCCACTATTTACTTGCCTCTGCAGTCGAGTCTCTTTCCTGGTTTCTCAGCCGCAGTTGCCAGTTTAGTATTTTCTCTGTCACTTTTTAACTCTAAGAGAGCTCTCTCTCTGTACTACTCTTGCCTGGAGCTGCTGAATAAAAAACAACTAGAAAGAACGTATTTACGAAATCTTAAGCTTCAAATCCTACAATAGCCAGCATTATTATTGTTATTATTATTACCGTTATTGTATCTGCCTATCTGTGACTTCTCGTGCGACTACGTCTGAACAAGATGGTGAAGCTAGAAAAAAGTACGTAATTTAAAGGCGTCTTCCTGGAGCCTAAATTGTCTATTTTGTATGATACTATTCAATAGGATGACTTTCCGTGTGTGCGTTCTGACAGTAGAAATCCTGTAAAGCTTCACGCTTACCAGCCACGAGCTCGGGTGGAGAGAGATGTGTGCAAGTTGCATTAATAGGGATACATGGGGGAGTAAGCAATGCTTCTGAGAGGGGAGAAAGTGAAAGAAAATGGGGCTATAACGAGAAGCAATGTGTGTGCATGTGTGAGGACCAACAACTGAGAACGCCACATCATTATGGTTATTGTCGACCAATGTACTGCTATAGACTGGGTGTCATTATTATCATTATCACTGTCATCATGTCATTTTCTCTGAAGAAAATGACCATGCTTTTGGCGACGGCAGAAATTTTGAGAAGTGAGTTATCGTGATTAGATGAATGTTCTGGATAGACGTTTTCCGCAATGCTTTTGGTAGAAGAGACACACACATCACACTCCGTGCCGTTTTACCACCCAGACAAAGTAATCTCTGATGGCAGTAGCAAGAAAACATGATATGCTAGCGGATAAATTGAAATGAATAAAAAAAGAGGAGAGTCTCATTTCTTTTTTTCTCTAAGGCACGGATAATTTAAAAGAATATTTGGTAAAATATACTTGCACGTTTATCGTTAGACATTTGGAAATGTGAATGGATTTACTCAAAATGTTTTCTTCGTTTTCCAAAGAAGCTGAGCCGAGCTCGGAAAGTTTGAGGGAGTCCCAAAATCTACTTGGGAAATATTGATGATAGAATGAATTAAGAGAAAGGCAATAAAAAAAGGGCAAAGCTTCAACATTTGATCTAACCTTTCATTTTTGAAGGCATGTTCTCGGTGAAATTGACACTTTTTTATTGGTTGTTTGATGGGTCGACAGATCAATAAGCCAAACAGTGATGTGCTACTGCTACCTCATATCATGTCCTTTTGAATTATTGCCGACATTTTCTCTTAAATATACATCAGGGCAATCCACCTGACAAAACTTTTTTTTTACCCTCGCGGCAGTCTTTTCACTGAAAGAACATTACAGTAAATAACTTTCACTTTTTTATATCCCGCCATTGAAATGCTTTTGTGAACGTTTACTCTCCCGTTCTCCTACCACACTCCTTTCAATGTCAGAGTGAAAAAAGGCTGGGGTCTTACGTTCGTCTTCTTTTTTCAATTTAAACTTGAATTTTAGACTCCTTCTTAAACAACTTCATTCAACAGTTTGAAAGAGGGCAATATAAACACTCCTCATGCCACGGAGGAGGCAAAAGGTATTACAGAAAGTGAGAGAAGAAAAATGCTGCCGGATCAAGATACACAATGAATGCCAGTTGACGTTACACACAGGAAACTTTACCTTGAGGAGTAGTCCTACTAGCAGCAGAAATAGAAGACATTCCCAAAAAGTTTGATGTAATGAATACAATACGCTTAACCTTATGGCTTTCTGGTGCTGTAAAAGTTGTGAAAAAGCCGCAGGCGATGACAACTGACGATAAGTGAGAAGATGAAATTCCAACTGACAAAATTCAATTATTATTACTAGCAATAAAGAGTAGCGTGCTTATGTTGTCTGCTGAAGCCCTGTGTGTCATGTTGGAATTCATATTTTAATAAGATGTTGATTGACTATTGACTCGTTCTACTGCTGGTATACGCTAGAGGCATAGATGTTGGTGCCATACTTTCGCACAAAATTAAATTAGTTTAACAATGTGTTCATATCATTTACGGCAAACTAAGACGGTACATTGCCCCTCGGTACAATTTTTGACGACTTTCGACGTTCACTCACTGTTGAATATTCAAAAGGTATACGACGATAACATATGGGAGGTTTGACTGAAAGAAACGGCCAGATGGTAAAATTAAGCTCCAACGCTTTTTTATCATTATATTGCACTTGTTCACATCTCCTGGCATTTTTTTACAAAGCTCCATGCATCGTTGAGTATAAGGCACCTATGTACCTAAATAAACGACTCACGTCGATCACTGAACTTGATATATTTTGGTCTTAAATGAAATCTTTTTTTCTCTGACAATTTCAGGAATAAATGCCATCAACATAGGGGAAGATTGGATTTCGATACTCGTATAAAATTATGACAACGGTGATGGTGATCGCCAGAAAAATGAAACGAAGACGGGTAATGTATGATCGATGATGTTATCATCATTAGTACAACACAACCTTGAGGCATCGAATTCGTAGTGACAGTTTACTTCTCACTCGATCCTCGTCACACTAATACAGACAGACAGACACTATCTATCTACCTACAAGCTACAAAAAAAATTTTCCAGATCGCATATTGGATTCCTATCGAAGACAGCGACAGCAGTGTACACAAACATTATGTGAACAAAATGTGCTGTTACACAAGAACTTTCCCGGATGATTTTTGAGTGACGGTGGCTTGAAAGCAATAAACTATCATATCGTTAGGAAAAATGTCCCAACTTTGAAAACAAACTCATTTTAATAAAAACGTAAAATCTAAATACAAATACCGTTGCTGAACTTTTTACCAGTAGTCGACCAACAACAGGGTGCAGCAGATGTAAGTAGGTGAGGTGATGACGGTGCAAAAATAGAGTAACTTACTACTCCTCTAACTCAGACAGTGAATAACTTTGTGAACAGAACTTAACTTTAGCTGTGCTATCATTAGTCGGGATAAAAAAACTCTCCGTTTCAGTGTATTCTCACAGAAATAGTAATAGTGATGAAAATAATAATAATAAAAGTAACAATGAAAAGACAACAATATAGTACATCCATAATGGGTTCGCTAAATGTAAAAGCGTTCCAACTTTTCCTGATAGAAAGCACATAAAGGAATTGAACGACTGAACGAATCGTTTCACCCGACTACACATTTACATTCGACATTCACACAGTGCAAAGTTGTGTGTACTAAGTTGTTAGCTGAGTGTTCAGTAGTTGTTTCTCCAGATAAGGATATTGTTTTCCTCCCCTTGCGTATGTATGTGCATTCTTCTTCGGCACTGTTCCCATTTTGTTACTTAAAAACTTAAGAGAAAACTGGTGGTGGCTAAAGAGCGACACTGTTACAAAAAGTGAAACCATCATCAGTGTATATAGTACTGCACAGCAAAAACTCTGGTAATTTTGTGAACAGTGAACAAAAGCATGAGTAGGGATACTGAGAATAAAGAAAAGAGAAAGTCACAAAAACAACAATAGCAGAGACGACGGAGACGGAATACCCAAGTTCATTCAACCGCATCAACTGCTGTGTTCTCATCGTCGTCATCATCATCATCATTACATAAGCGACAGCAGTGAACTGAATGTACGAAGACAGGAAAAAGAAGACGTCAATTATAATTCAGCCGTGATGAGCGAGTGAGAATCTGCACGTAAAACGCACAATATACCTCCCACCACCAGAGTAGGACGACCGAAGAGTGTAAGAAGAAAAGAAGGTGAACACAGAGAAAAAATAACGAGGATAAATAATGAACAAAAACAGGAAAATAACGACGATGATGAGGCTGATGAACAAGGCTGGGATGGAGATGACAATGACAAAAAAGAACAAAACATTTATTGCTTGTTTCGTGGTCTTTCTTCGATTTGTCAAGTATTTTCCCCTGGTCTTCCCTTGGATTCTGGGTGGTCTACTGGCTCAGCCCACGGCCGGTTGCGAGATCTCTGAATACTTTTGCGACAATCGACGGTGTATCAGCATCGACAAGTATTGCAATGGAGTAAACGATTGTGGGGACGGGTCAGATGAACCGAGATATTGCAGTCGTAAGTATTTTTCTTATATAAACGCATAGTTTTAATGTTCTAAGATGCCCATTGGTACATTTACATATTTTTATGAAAGGCGTTAAACATATTCGCATTTCTCAGACAAGTATATAGGGAGGAAACATGGTTAGTTAATTGATGGAAACTTTAAAGTTGAAATGAACATGAAGATTTAATCTCAAATGACATGAGGTAGTGACGTGGTAATAATACATATTGGTTTTTCGTAACAAACACCTAAGTACCTGTATTGTTGACACTGTATTACTTACACGGTGTTGAGTTTCCAAAGAATAAAGTCAATATCAATACCTATCACTCCCCCACACTGCTAGAAGGCTTCAAGAACTAGTTTACTTTGGACTTTCCGGTTCCGGGTACACCTCAAAACCAAATAAAATCTGAGACTACACACTCTTCTCTCTTTCAAAGGCGTCTCATTTTCTTCGTGTCTTTCCTTACGCATGTTTCTTTCAGCGTGTCGATGTAGTAAGTCTTCCACCTCATTTCACGTTATTTCCTTCCCGTTGCTGAAACATTAAAACGTAGTACCAACATTCCGTAGAAATGCCACTTTCGCGTTTTTTCCCTTTTCCTTTGATTATTGATCCCTCAGAAGAGCAACTCATACATCATCTTTATAATCCATGAGCTGCTAAACACTTTATGACACTAAATCGATTCGACACATCCAATCAGCAGTATACAAAAAGCAAAGTACCGACTACCGACAACGCAGCATAAAAAATCATTCTTCAAAAATTTATTGACTATTGACTACCCTACTATTCTCAGTTTATGACATGCTTATATGCTTATTGCTACTAAAACTTGTATAAAAGCCAATATACATTCTCCATTCCCTGCTACTTTGCTGCCCTAATAATAATAGTAATAACCAATACTGCAAATCTCTAGTACCGCTTCAAACAATCATTTTTATTGTTGTAGACACACACAAACATGTACCCGTTATAGAGGCATGTATCCAATCGGCAAAGATACGTTTTCCTTAAGTGCATTTCATTTTTTATCCGTTTTATCCCATCAATACCGCTCACACGCACATAGATCATAGTCCTTAAAACTGAAACTACTTGACTGAAACATTTTACAAGCCGATAAAAAGTATTCAGCGAGTAATCGATTTAGAGCCCGGTGTACTACAAAATCCTTCTCGGTTAGCGTCGTCCTCGTTGTCCTATGTTTCTACTCTGTAATCGTGAAATAGAAATAAGGTACTTTCGGTTCAAAAAAAGCTCCCCTTATTCACAGTACCACTTGTCCCCCCACCACCACTACACTTGCTTTACTTACAATATTTCTGTTCAGGTTTCTGTGTCTAGAGATCTTCTCCATCGTCGTACATTTTGCATGGTGTGTGTGTGTGTGCCTCGTGTAGTAAAGTATGTATTCTTTTCACTTTGCCGGCTACCCAGCAGCAAATGACGACGATGATGTTGAGGGAAGGCGGAAGGAAACACACACACAAACAATAAACTAACAATATTGCTATTACATTGTCGTTATCCCAGTCATCATCATCCTTTATAGTGTATTCTGCGGTTATAGAATTTTACTACCCTTGTCGTCAACGCCAGCAATGCATATTGTATGGCGATTGCCATCATCATCGTCAATATTATCATCGCCGTATATAAAAGAGCCTTTTTGTTAGCATAGAACCGTCGTCCGCGTTCCCATTTTCCTTGTATTACATTTTTTTCGACTGCCACCTACTACCTACTTACTACCAACCACCAGCGCCTGTAGACAAACAATATAATAGAAAATCGTTCTAATAGAAAGAAAATCTGTAGATTTTTAGCCGGGTTTTATGTGCGTTATTGTTACCCTGTTCCTGTGTGTCTTTGGATGTATAATATGTGCTATCGTAGTTGCAGAAAGGGAGGGAAAAGTAAAGGATTTATCGAGTGTAAACTACTTGCTTGGTGTTTGGGAAATCACAAAACAAAGTTAAATTTGTATACATTTAAAAAAAAATGTTATCAACATGCATTCCTACTCCCGTTCATTCATTCATTCTTTAAGCGTTGTTTTGAATACATGTATTTCCTTTCTAAAGCTATACTCATTTGAGCTTCTCCTACTATACTCCCGCTTGCTTAGACTCAGGGCAGCGGAAGGATGGATAATAGATAACTGGAAGGAAGAGAAATGTATAAAATGTATGTTTTGCATGGTTAAGCGTGATAATGTGTGTATAGACTCGGGAGATGTTACAATAAAAGCACACAGACCAGAGCACAGAGAGAAGGAGAGATAAGGTATACGGCACCATGCCGAACTGTGTGGTTGGAGAGCCTTTTATAAGGCAGTAGTGACAAGGAAAATCCTCTTCCAAATTAGATTACTCTTATCCTTCCCTTTTATATTCACAACTGTATGATTACTCCTATAGAGGGAAAGTGGAGCGTGTACGTACGTATGTATATGTGAAGTGTTGTTAGAGTGGAGTTGTGTGTGAGTCTAGTTGCAGCAAGCAACAGCAGCGGTTCGGTTTGTTGGCGGAGCTTGTAGGTGATATTATTGAAAAACTTTTCGGTTGTTGTTAATAAAATTTCTTTGTAGTGCTAATGATACTACTACCATACCAGTAACTTGTTACAACGAACCGTTTTGTGGTTGAGACAGGACAAGGACCAACCGTTCATCCGTGTTATGCATTTATTGTATGTACCTAATACTCAACACTTTCAATTTTCAATAAAACACATTATTATGTAACAACATTTCTCAGCTGCCTGCACACACAGAGACTTTGTTTAATCCCTTGTGTACAAGAGACCTTGTAGTGGGATAGAGAGGAGGTTGGCACATTCAAAAGAAACGAAAAGTTAACAATGAAGGAAGATGAAAAGGAAAAGACGCTCGGAGGAAAGGATACAGAATGTATGGCACGGTACGCAATATCTCGCGAGGTGTAATATCACAGGACTTTCTTTTCGAGAGAGAAAAAAACATTGGGTGCTATTTCACTACAACAGCTATATAGCCATTCTCTTTTCTCTACACATACTGGCACAAAGCTTTCCCTCTTGTTTCCCTTTTACTCCGGCAACCAACAGCATCACCATCGTTGGATCTGTGTTGTTCCTTCACTTTTGCTTTATCATTATTATCAATTTCATTAATGCAAATTGGGTTATCTAGTTTGGTTTGTCATGCTAGCCTGGAAAACTTTTGCGTTTTTGGGTACTACTCGTAGAAAGAGGGAAAACTACGAAGGACGAAGTAAAAATGAAATGTAAAGCTGCCTGATGCAATGAAAACCACATCAAAATTGAAAACAAGAGAAGAATATTTTCGATAAAAAAAATCCGTCATTCAATCAATTTTCTGTAATTTTAGTAAAATTTGAAAATACCATCAAATTTGGGCATCAAATGTTGAAACCCGATAAGTAATTGAATAAAACAAAAAATACATGCATATGCATGTATAAAATTTACCAACCTGAAAAAGATAACTTTTAGTAATACACTCCAGCTCAATTTTCTGAAATACAAGATTTATTTTGGAGGCAGTTAGATTCCCTGTTGTATGCAAAAACATCATATCTTTTCATAGTCCATTAATCTTGTTTGAAGTTAGTCTTGTGCTTGTACATAGATAACAAAAATGTTTTCCTCCACCACCATTGATTACATCGGAATCAATACTGTTTTTCCTTCGACATATATTCGAGAATTTCTTCACAAAATAAAAAGTGACAACTGAAACGTCTGAATGGATTATGACTACCTATTTCGTGTTTACATATCTGTATACATTGTACCAAAAAAGAAAGTAGTGTGCCACTGTATGTCAGCTATACATCCATTGGGAGCTTCGCTCCATGACGTTCTAGCGCACATCCTGTGGTAACAACTGAACTCAGCATCAAAAATGTTTCCCATCCGCTGTTCTTCAACATTTTTTTCTCTCTTTCGTTGCTGGAAGTTGGAACTACACTGTTTGTAAAGTACATCATTGTAGGTGCATGTGTGTACATAATGCACATCAGCAAAATTCCCTCGAAACTACCATTCGATTGTTTTTGTGCAGTGCTGCAAAGACAGTGATACCAATAAAAATGTTTGTTCATTTCTTCTCAACGAATTTTTATCTCGCTTAATTTTATTTTCCGTAGATGTATATATATACAAGGTTTGAGAGATTTGCTGTAACATAATAAGTATATGTTACAAGTGCTTTTAGCATTCCACCGAATGAACAAAACGAAAAGAAATAACGATATAAGTATTTTATTAGATAACATGACTCGACCATATAATAACGTTTCAATGTTTCTCCTTGTGTTGTTGTGTTTTCGTTTTACTATGTGATTGGGAAAGAACACGGTGGAGAGGAATGTACACAACACAAGTGAACTACAAACACTGATGATGTTGATTCTTGGAGAGTTTCATCCTTGCACATTTCCCCCTCGTTTTCAATTTCTGGACTCTTATTTTATACATATATAGGTACAAAAACGTTAATCTGTCCATCCATCCGTCTATAGTTGGCACAAGAAAGCACACACGCCAGGTCTTTTTCTCGATGATGATGATGCTCCGTCCATAATCGATCCCTTATTCGCTCCTTCTGCTTGTTGTTTTCAATAATCTATTTTTGCTCAAAGGGATAATCCTATTTTCTAAAAAGCTATCAAAAATCCATACCTCACCAGTTTTAGATAGTATCTGCCCGTTTGTTTTTCTTAAAATGTCAACAAGATGAAAACGAAGACGAAAAAAACATGACTGCGATGACATGTACTCGGATATATAAGAGATAAGGCCCAAGGATGAAAAGTATTCGACGATGACAAGAATGAACCTGGAGCATAGGCAGGCCCTATTATTACTGTTTGCTGAATAAACTTGTTCATCATCAAAAAAACAAAAAGGTTATCAAAGCGATACACAACATACACTGCAGCCTGAAAAGAATGTAACTCAGGCATACTCCGGGTAGTCCCAGCAGCGCCGTTGAGCAAATTGGAAGATAAAATAACAACGAAACTGGTTAGATTTTCTATTATGGTGCTACCTATATAACCTTATTTTTTCTATCCAATCTTGAGTAAAAAGACCATCACTCATTTACAGCGTTAATATATTAAAGAAGGTCCTTCTCAATAGGAATTTTCACATTTTTGGTAAACACAATATCTCGTTGGCGCAGTCGGTGTATTCTCCGTCTTTGTTTGCTTGCGAGAATGCGATAAGCAGTCTTTCACTCTTCTGAAAAAGTTGCTTCTCTCTCTGGTCTGGTGGTGGTGGTGGTTACAAGGGAGGTAGGAACGTTGTTTCCGTAAATAGTCTAGTCCTTTTAATGCTTGAATCGCCACGTTGCATTGTGTCATATGCGCCATAAAAGGCAAGAGGTTACAATTCACAAGCATATAAGTAATGAGTTTTTTAGCAAGTCTGCGCTGTATACTACCTCCCATTTGGAAGACAAGCTCTGGTAGAGCAGAAGCAGTCATTTTAAATTCAGTTCGGTATTATCACGTAACCTTGAATCTCTGTATCTTATCCCAGGGAAAGCAAATTTTAGCACAAAGCATTAATGCAAAATACTCCGCGTTGGTACCCTGCTATAATGGTAGTAAATTCACTGCCTGATGAAACGTTCTACAGAGAGGTCTCAGGGTCTTTTACTATTACTAAGGAACATATTATGCGCAAATACATTTTATAAATTGTATATACCTCTTCTCATTTCACAGCTATGTAGCTTTCCCTCTGAAGAAACTAAATGGATCTTTTCATGTTAGTAGTAGTCACTACTTTATGGGAAACACTTTAATTTGCGATATAAGAAGTAATGGTCCTTTTTCGTTAGAAGGTACGCACACACTATTGCATAGGCGCCCTCCGCTTTGATCCATTTTCTTTCACCTTTGCTGTCATTTACATTCCTATTCACTCCCTTTTGTCATCTGTTTAGAAGATGGTTTGCAAAATTGTAAGAAATGATTACATATACAGCTTTACCAAAGTAGGGCACAGTGAATGAGTGAGAGGGGTTAAAAAGAAACTCTTGGATCTTTTGGATTAAAAGATATTAGAACTGGTTCATTATGGAAGTATAGCAGCAGCAGCAGGTAGCAATTTGGCTTTCATCTTTACTCTTTCTTATGATGTCATATTTCTCCCTTTTAAGCATCGCAACATTCATAAAAACATCATTTTCATCTGTGTGTGTAGATATACACGGGTGTGTTTACAAGTAGACAATTTAAAGCCGTTACATTCAACTCTCTCCGTTTTGTCGTGGTCGTTATCCTTGAAGCAAGCATATGTTGGTAACCTTCATTATTTACAACGGCAGTACAGCACAGTATTCTATTACCATTATCGTCTGCGTACATACTAAACAAAACATGACATTACATTATTATCCACATAAAATTCACTAAAACTGGATGTCTTGAACATAAAGACCCAGTGTCGTAAACTAAGCATTCTCCTTTTTGTCAAGGACGGGGGATTACGAGAGAAAAAAGGTACAGCATTGACGCATTCAAGCGGAATAACACTTCAAATTATGATGTTATTCTGCAACAGCAAAATGTGTATTATTTAGAGATGTAATATGCATTTAAAAAAATAAGATGCCTTTGAGTACAGATAAACCGAGCATGGTGGTGTAACTGAATGGAGCTGAACTTACCAAGAAAGATGTATTTTGGCATATTAAATATCAACCCTTTAGGATATTAAATATTTTTAAAATCATCATACTTTTTAAAATTAAAATTAAACATCGCAATTAAACAGTTCAAATAAAATAAAATTGTGTAAATTGGATAAATTTTCCCAAATATAAATATTGCATTTACCTCATAAAAATATCAATTTATAACCAGTTCATGTAAAACAGCAACAGGGAGAAAAAAGGCTTCTTGTGTAAATATATTTATGAATGCTGTACATATTCATTTAATATTTAAAAGTACATTTAATATTTGCAACGCATAAATTAAGGCTCTCCTATTTGCCTGCCAGTCCTATACGAAAGCGAGTATCCTGAACCTGATATCGTTTGAGAACACCCTACCCACAATATTTTGAAGCTACATGATTTACGTTTAACAGCTATGCAACATTGGGACTAGTATTTGTACAATTTGTACATGTAACAATATTGCACATATGCCTGAGAAAGCTGCAATGTCGATGATGTTATGCATTGGAATAAAAATATTTGTATTCTTAGAATTTTCTGTTATTCGTTTCATTCTCCATTTATTCCCATTCCATAATAGAAAGCCGTTTTACGAAGAAAAACCCAGCTCAATGCTCCATAGCAGTTGCAATAAAACCGGGAAATGAAGTATGTGTGTGTATGGGTGTGCGGGCGACCGTAGAACCATTTCGTCTGGTGCTGCTGGTCAAAACGCCACAGAAATGGGACAAGTTGTGCAATTTCAATGTGAAGGGAAGCGAGACACGGGAGTGACAGAGACCATTTTCTAGAAACAAAGACATAACCTACATTCCATGTGCTATTGTTATTATACTGTCATCATCACTACCACTACTACTACTGCTGCTGCTGCTGCTATCAGCATAATAAACATCATCATTGTGAGCTATGAACTCTCCGACGACTATATTTCGACAAAAGCAGACTAAACCGCACTAGTAGTACGGCGCCTATAAATTGCAACTGAAAACTTTAGCCTAAGTTTGCTATCATTATTTTACGTAACGTTTTTGTTCTGCCGTCGTAAGTTGGAATGTATCGCTTATCGCTTTCATGCGTCTGAAATAAACAGCGTGTCCTTCACCATTATAACAACCCTTGTTTTTAACGTGCAAACTACTACTTTTTCGAATGCCTTTTCTATATCATATCTGTGCAACCCTAATATCTTACCTAGACTTCTCTCTCTCGTATTCAGCGAACAAGAGTATATTATTTTCCACTTCTACAAGGAAAGTGGAGCACAAATTAAGTCAAGTCAACATGAAAAGGATCTAATAGTCTCATTTTGCTTCTTTGCCCGCCCGCCATCTCCAGACTACAATTACATATACTGAAACGTGGTACAAGTACGGTTTCTATACGGTGAACTGACAAAATTGTTATTCTTTTCAACGTGTTGTGACCAGCAGTACTTTTGGACACTTGCGACTATTTTTATGTCTCTTTTTGTACAACTGCTTATTTCCTCAATGGATTGCAAGCTACTCTTAATGCTTTCCTTTCCGGATATTTTATGATTTCAGGCGTCTTTTGCAAAACATTTGTACAGTTACTACAAAATGAAATATGAACCGGCAGAGAAAAAAACCTGTATCGTGCACGATGTCATAGTCATGCACTTACAAGCTCAGTAAGTCAGAATAGTTAACCGAGAAAAAACACTTTCTGCTTGCTACTTGCTACACAATCAGGTACACCACTGTTGGTATTGCTAATTCTCGATGTAGGAAAGGAAAAATCCACACTTTTTATTGTGGTGGGGAGATATTGAGGTTGCGCCACCTTGTCATGCTCGTTCACTGTTATTATGCTGTAATATTTCATGCCAAGATAAGAAAAGACTACTTTTATTACGGTCCCTCCACTATTTGAGGAAAAGGCAAAGGTAATATGTCATGTCACTACCATGTCACTATATACACACTGCATTTATGCACACAAGTAAGTAATGAAAAAATACTGACTTAATACGTATTGTATTTGTATATGTAAAATGTATGCTAGTTCTTGTACATACTATCGTCAGAACTGGAGTAACGACTAACAAGCCAATCAACAAACAAGTTGTTATCCCATGAGCTACCCAGAGATGGAAAAGAAATAATAGTAAAAGTGAAAAAGTTTGCGTACAAATTGACTTGAAGAAAAGAATGAGATGAGAGAGAGAAAGAGAGAGAGAGAGATGATGCAGTAAAATAGGAATGATGCTCTGCAGCATTCGCTCAAAAAAAGAAAGTGAAAGTGGAAAACAACTTTTTGTACAATGACAAATAGTAAAAAAATATTACACGTTGGTTTTCTCTGCCCCATACATACACAACTTATTCGGTGTTCTGCCATAATAACTGGGAAAAAGTGTCACTTGAATGAAAAGAATACAAAAAAGTGTGTACCTACCTATATGTATACTAGTGAAAGCTCCTTATGCTTCGGAGTTTCTTTGAAGATATAACGCTCTTTCGTTACATGACTACTTAAAAAGGCAAAATACAACAACAGCACATACGTCAGTGTTTTGCCAACTCAAAAACTTGAGGGTAAAAAGGGACACGTCCAGTCTACTTTTTCGTGGATAGGAGTGTAGTCTACTTTTTACGAGTTTTCTTTAGTATGCAGTGAAACACATTTTTTTGTAAAAACATTAAAAAATGCCAAGAAAAACAAAAAAAAAAGAAAAAAGGAACAAGTTTGTAATTTCCTTTCGTTTTAGCTGTCGTTTAAATTTCTTTAAACCTAGTTTGTATGCATGTGGCCACAGCCATTTTCATTAACTCTTTCACATGAGTACAACAACTGTACATGCATACCACTTCCTTACATCTTAGCACACACCATTCAAGTCTTCTACACTGAAACACACATTTTTGAAGAGAATGTGCCTTCTTGAAAAAGAAAGTTTTTTTCGTTTTTCTAGTTACTTGTTTGTAGGAGATTCTTTGGACAAATAAAAAGTAAACAAAAATGTTTATCTTGATGCGTTTCCACGTAGTCAGACAGAACAATTCAGAATAAGTCAAAAAATATTAAAATGTCTCCACTCCACCCTGTTAGTACATATTGTGTGCCGCCTACTATAGTTGTAGTATTTCCTTTGCTCATCACGAAACACGCATGCCATATTTCATCATGATGCTGTTCTGCATGTCTTGCAAAATATATTGTACAAATCTGAAAACATTCTACTCTACCGTGTGTATGCGTCTTGTTATGAACAAGTTCATCTTTTGACTTCCTCTCCCTTCACATTCTTTCCTGTTACCGTCTTAAAGAGTCACCCGAGGAAGTTTTAAACACACAGTTGTATTATTTCGTTTTTAAATAACAAAATGTAAAAAAGTAAGTTTATTTTTTATCTTTTCTGTAAAATAAAAGTGGAGGGCGTCCGAAGAAACACAAACACGTACAATGTACTCGTATATAGGGTACTATACGACATTCATTCAATAACTTGTTTTGCTATTATGTATAATATTCCTTTTCATTACGCAACATTATACATGTAGCTAGACATACCACGGACATGTAATAGAGATAAGAGGAAGCTGTGGCGGGTGGGAGGAAAACAACTTGAGATCTGCTTTCTCGATGTAAGTCCTTACTAGTGGCGTTATCATAAGCAACATGACTTTAGCTTGATGCTTATTTATCAGCAAGGAGTTCCTTGTTCCGTGACGTTTGCTGATGTGTCTTGAATGTACAACAGTTACTGCATGAAGTAGGCAATGAAAGTGATATAATAACATAGTTCCAGTCAGCTAATGCATTCCTAACTTGTAGCAGAAATATGCCACTGCTGCTGTTATTGCTGCTGCTAACCACTTGGACGAAGTAGTCAACTTTTTTCTACTTTGCCAGAGTCTTTATTGGACTTTTAGATGTGCACACACACACACACACATCTGTAATGTGGACTTTCACCACAACTTTTTTTCGTTTTCAATAGTACTCACGCATCTCACATCCTTCAAGTTTGGTTTGAATGGATGAGTGGTTCTATTAAAGTGTACGTAGAGAACAGTAAAAATGTGGGTATATCTCTTGCAAACCACCAACAGCTCCACAAAACGCTTTTCAGACTACCAACTTACAATTCATTCGCAAAAAGGCATGAACAGACAACAAACTGGCGGTAATGTGGGGGTCTGGTGGTAGTAATTTCTGCGCTTGTATGCGTCTTCTTGACTGGAATGCTAACTAAACTTGAATCATGGTAATAATTCCAGAGAAAGTCAAAAGAGAAATGGGCTATAAGTAAATATCATGAAAGTGATGCCCATAAGCCATTCACATTCAGGCAAACTTTAGTGGGATCGTAATGCGAGAGAAAGAGAGATATTTTGAATTTTATTATTGGACCAGTCAACACAATGTGTGTGTGTGTGTGTGTGTAGCCAGTGGTGGTATTGTGTTTCTACTACCACCTCCAAAACCCTTTAAACTTTGCTTCTTCTGACTTTCAATGTATTTTTATGGCATATTACACGACGCCAAGCCCATTGCTGCTAAAGAAAGTCATTTCCTCCCAAAAAACTACAGGTTTTAGGAAAACGGCACCAGCAGCACATATTTATTGACTTTAATGTTGGAATTATTAGCATTATTATGGCGCAACGAGGATAAAAGCAATTGGAAATTTTAGCGAATCTGGTAATATCATATTGAAATTATGCTTTTATGCTGCTTTCTGCGTAACAGATTTGAAAACCCAGGCAGCAGACAACTTTGTTTAAAGCACATGGAGTCTCCATTATTGTTTCACAACACGAATTCAAAGCACTCCTAGCCAGAGTTCGTTTCATCAGACGCGCAGTTTGGAACACGTTATGCTGCAACAACAGTTACCCCTATTACGTTGGAATATCACACACACACACACCATTTACGGCTGGGGCCAAACTCGCAAAACAATAAGCGCTTCTACGCATTGTGTATATTATTACGATGAAAAATTAACGTTCCAGTTTCCATAAAAGAAAATTTTACGGCAAATCTTTACTGTGTTCGTGCCACTGATAACTTTAAACTGGTTTGAGACAAATATGCTCCAGTTGGATGCCGAGGGTCGAAGAGGTCCCTCGTTCCTGCGTGTACTTTTGTTGGATTCCGGAAAATTTTATATACAGAGCTTTTCTCGTTATTTCTACGGACTCTTTCGTATAATTCCTCTTCAGATAAATTGTGTTGTTGAGATTTCAAAGAACGTTCCAAAAAAGTTTTGCGATTAAGTCTGTAACGATACGTTGATGTTCCTTTTCAAAAAAAATTTTCTCATAACTTAGTAACAGCTTGTGTCTTTCTTCCGTTTAGCTCTTTGCTTTCTCTATATCGTTTGTCCGAACATTGTGTCAGTAATTTTTAATGTCCCATTGTAAGTCCAGACGTATAAGTCATCATGATGATGACAATGTTAGTAACTCTTATTCGGCACATTCCTAAGTCATTTGCAAATGAGCTTTCTCTTTCTCTCCTCACTCTCCTGATGAACCATCTTGACTTTAACAGAGTTTTCCCCTTAGTTTCCCTGTATAATCACTTGGCGCTTAATTATATTCATATCCGGCAGTTGCCGTCACTAACGTGTGCACTGATGTTTTATTGGTGCTACTCCGTTTATGAAAGAAAAATGCTGGTGCTGAGCAGAATATTCGTCTTTATGCGTCGTTAACCATTTCAGAGCGCGGTCCCAGAAACCAAAAATAGAAGAAGGTATGCACGCATGTACATATCTAAGTAAAGCGTATTTTATTACAAGTTGCACGGGTCTGCAAAATGAAATTCTGCAAACATATAAAGATTTGAATTGACACATAATCTAAGATCCGCCATTTACCAACAGCTGTAAAAAAGAAAATATCGATAGAAAAACCAAGGGAAAGAAAACTTTAATTTCTCGCTGCGACATTTGACCATGTCCACAATAGTTTTAGTGGATTGTGACACCCCGACTTGAAACTACCTCAGTCGTTTGTTGAGTGCTAAAATAAAACACTCGATAGAAACAAAAAACTTTTCTGGTTTCAATTATTAAAGTTGTGAGTTTACAACTGGGACCGCGCAAAAGAATAAATCACAGTGAGACATGAGGTGCTTAACCGTGTATATGCAAAATAGGAGTAGAGATTGCATTGCATATGGTGTAAAATACAAAACCGGATTAGGAAAGGTAACAATCAACTGTTATATGTACAACTACCGCTGCGACAAACACAGACGTATGAAAAATAAGTGAATTGTATAGCAGGAAATGTTGTAATAAGATTTCCTCCACTCGAGAGAAAGTCAAGAGAAAAAGCTCAATATCACGTCGTATCGTTTATCTTTGCTTTTTTCAATCTCGTATCCTGCCGTACATTAAAGTTCTGATTGATTGCCTGTCCTCCAGACAAAAGGAGGAATGAATGAAATGTGTGAAATTCGTGTATAACTTTTTGTCTTCGGGGTTGTGAGCCAGCCATGTATAATATAAATACGTTTAAATCCTACACAATAGTAAAAACAAAACACAAAGACCGACGACTGTATTTTTTATCTGCTATTCGTCCCATCATATCGCATGAATATTTTATTATTATTTTTATTTATATGAGTGCCCATGACACAGGAAGTCTCGACTCAAAATATTACAGACAATCTGAATTCATTTCAATGGATCATGTTCATTCTTTTATGTCTAGAACGTTGCCTAATGCGATTGTGCTTTTGTGTACATAGGTATTCATGTATGGAGATCTGCAAGTATGCCTGTAAACTGGGAATTCTGACAACATTTGTTGTAAATGACATAAATATATGGGGAAATACCAGCTTTTTGCTCTCTGCAAAGAGAACAATAACCTAAAATATAGTTTTTTTCAGGGACGAGTGCTAGGCTTAACTTTTTTCGGTGATTTCCCTCAGCTTTCCTTGTCTCCCATTCTGTCTTTCTTTGCCCTAAATTGCAGTTTGTTCGTGCAAAGAAATTCGTAAACCGAAAAGTTTATTTGTTTCTAGCTATGCAGCCATTTTTCACTAGATTTACACATAAAAACAGTCATTCATTATGCATGTAAATTTTGCACTAATTTTTTTCACTTATTTTCGTTTGGCAACACAAATACACAAATGTACATTGGTCGGCGAAACTGAACCTGAACGAGAGAAACGTAATCACGTTTGTGGGGGGAATCAAACAGAACAGAATACGCATGCAAACCTACAACATAGAAAGAATATAAAGCGTGTACCATGTACGGCAGTTTGGCTTTGATTTTTTTATCTGCTAAAAATTTCACTTTATTTCACTAGTGAGCATCTCCACTCTCTAGAGAACCACTTTTCTGAACGACAACAGCCGTATATCAGCCACGTACTGCGTATGGACAAAGGGAAAGATTCCTACGTGTGGTACCTCTATGAAAGAAACCTCTCTCGCTTTTTTACAGACCTGTTCTCTGTTGTTTAGTTTGTCCCAGTCGGAGTTACAACTTTTATGCACACTTTATTTTCACATATGTACCAGGCCGCAACGTGTAAACAGATGTAGCTCTGAGGCAAAACGAAACGAATCGTATTCTACCCACCAAAGGCATACGGGTCGTCGTCTCTTGATGATTGCGAACAATGCATTCGCTTCCAAACGAAATATCACATTTCAGGGTTTGAATTTTGACTGAAATGATCAATCGTTTGCCCTGTGGCTGGTAACTGCAAATATCCGTTTTCTCTGCCACTAGTAATTGACAAAGTACTAAAACCAGTTGATTTTCAATACGCTTTTCGTCACTGGGCCTTTTCAAGGAACTGGGTACTATCTCAACAACTTACCATCATTCAATTTCATGTAAATGTGTGGTACGCACTGCTATATAGTGTACAGTCAGCGAATTAAAGAAACGATCGAAATGAGAGAAGACGAAATACATCCCATTCGCTGAATCCGTTTGGACATGGGTTTCTTGATGGAGAACAAACTATTAGTATTACGATACAACGTATATATGCTAGTGCTCTTTCTAACTTTCTTGTCCATTTCATTTCCCTCTTTCTTTAAGTCCTTTCCCTGGCTCACTCTACATATATGTAGGTATATGCAGCGAACACATAATACTCAACAAGGAAATCTTTCGAGGACTGGAGTCCCTTTCAGTTTTCTGATACAGATCGCAATTTCCATGTCACTGAGGATTCTTCCGGTTCCATTTCCCAGACTTTTCTCTTTTCTTCCTCTTTCCACTTTTTCTTTTTGTTCATTTTTCCCGTATCGTGCAATAAGAATAAGTGTACTCACAATGACAGACAGGACTCTATACAATGTAAATTTATGTTCTTTTAGTGTTATCGTTTTATATATGTTCGCCTACTTCGACAATCATCCATCTACCACCCCACAATATTCTCTGGCAGTGACATGTAACCGCGTTGCTTTATTACTAAAGTTCCAATTAATATGTTGCTAAAATGACCAAAATATGTATGTATTTATGTTCTTAAAAATGTCAAAATATGTGGTTAAATATGTGGTTAAAATTGACAAATTTGGCTATGTATGTGGCTATA
>JAHZNE010006584.1:0-10783 GCA_027744055.1 Callyntrura sp. NNG-2020
ACAAGCATGTAACACGGATTCCCCTTCCTGCACCTGACGGCCGTTAGTTAAAATGGTTACATGGCATAGGATGCTGATGCTACATTATATAGACATTTGAAATAACAACATTGTTATATAACATTGCCATGCTGGACGGGCTGTGTATATAATAATATGGAACATGACGTCGATGTAACTGGTTTGTCTACCTTCGGCTTTGAACACATTCGTTTACATTCATATACGATATTAAGGCAATGTTGTTGAGAGAGACTTGGGAATACTACGACCGACCGTTTCCCGTTTTGAAGTACGTAAAAATACATGCACGTGTGTACACCGAAAACTTCTCGTGTCCTTTGTGCTTGCTTTATTTCAACTACTACGAAGAAATGGAGCATTTTAACAGCGTAGGAGTTGATAAAGGAAGGCAGCCTATTCTCTCCAGCAAGAGAGTTGGCGCAGGGTGCCACTTGGCCTTCCTTTTCCTTTTGACAAATCGTGTGAACCTTGCATCGCTCTTTCTGATTATGTGCTAGGCCACGCTGCTCTATTATTTGGAATCAGGAGGCTGTAAAAATTTCTAAGAAAGGGGTGCTCTTGGGCATGTTATGTGTCGTTTTCGTTTACCTTTGTGCCCCTTCCTTCTTAAAACATCAGGAGCTTTCCATTTTACACAATCATCATGATGTATGCGTATTATATGCTCTCTCTCTCTCTCTCTCTAACCTAAGTTTGAATGAAAGGAAGGACCATCGGCAGGGATAAGGGATAAAAAAGACCAAATCATTCCCCTTTTAACTCTCGTCTCAAGATTTCTCCCGTTCGTTTCAAAGTTGGAGATGCACATAATAGAGGATATTAGAGAGTGGTTGCGTAAAATGAAAACAACTAATAGAAATGCGCGTTAAATCTTTCAAATGAATGAGAGTCCCGTGAAGATTTTTATTTTCGTGACGTGTTACATATCACATTTGCATATTATCTTATACTGGCATTATAGTGGCAAGATTGAGAAAATGATGGTACCCACCTGTTTCCTGTAGAACAGATTTCCTCTCAGAGATATCCTGTTCAACTTCCTTTCCTTGGTTCCTCTTGTTGTTGGTCGCAGTGGTGGTGTTGTTGCTACTGCTATTATTGTTATTATTATTGTTATACAATCCATTACCATTATGATGGTGGTGACCGTTTGTGCTATGGTTCCGACGCAACAGATTTTGTTCAATCCTCATTTTCACTGTTTCATTAATTGACGCTTGATTCCAATCCAGAAAACAGTTCCGATAACACACAATTTGCCAGTTCTGTCAAAGTGGATTTTTTTCTAGCACAGCGCTCTTGGAACATTTAATTCCTATTCGTTCCTGATTTGTTACAGGCTACACGCGTATATTTAATAATGACTACGCTAATTGTTGCCGCTGCTGTCGCTTTTTATTTTGACTTGCTAGTGTGTATGCCAACAGTGTTGGTTGTTTGGCTGCTAGTTATGGTCGTCGCCACGTAGTATTTGTGTAGCGTATGTCTGTATAAATAGCGTGAAAACGAGGACATTTCACACATGACAGGTTTATAGTCCCTGCGACAATTTCCTTTGGGTTTCTTGCCTGTGCAGCTATTCACCACTGTTGCCCATGCCTTATATTCCTTCTCTGGCACTTTGCTGTTTCGTTCTTCGTCTTCTCTGTTTTACTGGCTTCTCCTTCCTCCCCTCTCTACTCTGACTCGCTCTGTTTTCAACGCCGTCCTTTTTCACTTGTTCGTTATTATTGCTTAACTTGTTACATTTGGGTGACACTTTTTACTGCGGTACTAAGTAAGTGAGTGACAATAAAATACTCTGTTGTTTTTGTTTTCCCTGCCTCCAGACATGACGGTGACTGTGCGTGGCAGCAATAACAACAAGAGCTTTTTCGTGAAATATATATTAAAAAAATTGTCAACACTTTGATTCCATTATACGCGCACCGACATTTTGTTATTCACCCTCAGCAGACAGCATCTAAAACGTCGAATGTTTTGTCAGCACTTGTGTAGTATTACTCCTCGCACCTTGAAGTGAAACATCGTCTGTAGCAGATAACAACGAAAGTTTTTGATTGTCTGTACCTGTCAGTTTTCATAATATGGTCTGCGACGACACTGTTTCAGACCGCTGGTATAGGTACATTCATCGTCATGTCTGCAGCTTTTGAGTGTGCCATGTAATACAACTTCTTCAACCGTCAACACTGCAGAAAAAACCAGCAGAACAATAGATGCATATACAGGAGGGGGTAGCAGTTTCCTTTTGATTCAATTAGCACCAACTCTGATTGTAACTTCTGGTGCTCATTTACACAAACGCGGGGAGGCGTTTTTTAAACAAAATGGTTCTGTATGTAGGTATACACTCATGGGCTGTCACAAGTTCCTTTCTGTTTATCCCAAAGTTTCAAACGCCTAAATAAAAAAAATAACAAAATGGCAAAATAATATTAAAATTTATGTTTATTTTGCGCTTAAGAATATTTTGCTGATTTTACCAAATACAGAGAACAGTGCGTTTGTAGCCTACATACATCGCCCTATCTGTCGTATATTCTAATTTTGTTTAACAAGAAAGTTATAACCGAGGTTTTTATTTAGCAGGATATATTTGTAAATTTCTGGGGGCTATTTTAGAACATGAGAGTAGGTGATTTGTATTTTGATGGTCCTTCAGAAAACAAGATGAAAGGTTCTTTATACTGGTAATGACATGCTTTTTTGTCTGTTTATAAGTGCTCCAGGGTGGCTAATAACATCTTTTAACACATTTTTGTCTGCGTTCAGCAAATTGTGGAGAGACAGAAATTTCTAGTGGCGCAGTTATACCGGTTGTCTTCAGGCATATAAATATGTGGTTTTCGCTTATACGAGAGTGTTTGAGAATAACTAGTTTACGTTGAAAATGATACATATATTTTATACGTATCTTTATAATGTAATGTAAGCATCGTAAACCAACACGTGTGTGCATTCCTTTGGGTAAAAGTATAAATTACCTAAATTGAAACACTAATTTCACTAATTGAGACTGTTTTGAAGAAGAAAAATATGTGGCAGGAAAAAAGTGTAACGATACAATAATATTTATCCTGTTGAAGGAATTTCAAAAATGACCTTTTCCCTCTGTTATTTCGTAGACTCTTTTTGCAGAACTGTTTTTATTATCTTAATTTGGTTTTATCACTACCAATCTAATATGCATATAGCGCATCTTTTTTGTTTTTTTTTCTACTGACATTTTATATCACCAATTGCCAAAACCAAAATTATGCAGCAGCAACAACATCATCACCCTCATCTACAACTACAACACAGCATGTTCATGATGACGATCATTGTACAAGACTGTCAGAAAGATGCAATAGTTATATTAAACAAACTCGCCTCAAAACCAGCTACATTTTAAATGAAAGATGTTTGCTGAATATATTTTGTAAGTCATAATGAAATAGAAGCACACAATTAGCAATGTATTGCAGCAGCACGAGGGTATGTAAGATATGCAAAATAATATATCTTTATATCAGCGAGCATAAACAATAAAAAAGTGGTAGCCAGCCACTTAAAATATTTTTTTGCACAGAGATGTATTGACTGGCCCATTGGTGTTAGGATGGCTAGTGAACCAAGTAATTGACTCGTTGATAGTTTAGAGAGAGAGAGAGAAAAAAAGTTTTGAAATGAGCGAGGGAACAAGTAGCAAACAAAACGAGAGAAAGAGAGACATTTGTTTAGGAGCGAAAGTCTTGTCCCAAACCACTTTTAATCCCAATCACATCTCGCCAAAAGACATAACGAAGTGAAGCAATAGAAAAAGGAATATTTTAGCTTTGTTTACCAGCTTATGTGATGGTGTGTTGTGTGTGTGTCTACTGAACAAACTTTAAAATAATCTACATATATAGTATCTATTTGACAGGGGCACAAACATGTATAATACACGCAGTTGCCTGATCACATCAGTAGCCTACATAAGCATGTAGGTAAGTATGTAAAATGGAAAATACATCTGTACTTTGTAGTAATATATTAAATTACTGTAGGATTTCATGCATGCGTAATGGCAGAGAAAACGTGAAAATCAAACAGGTACTTAGATAGGTAATGACACCGTGTAGCGAGTGTGTAGTAGACTAAATAAAGCTTTTGTTTGCTTCTGCTGACTTGCTGAATGAAATTACATGCATTCCTTTGACATATTTTATTATTTCAATGAATCATATTTTACGTACGAAATTTGCATGACTGAATGCAAAAAAATATCCGCATCTCTCTCTCTCGAGTTGGGTATTACTGCGTGTAACTTGTACACTTCCTGGCACGTATATTAGCATTACAGAAAAAATATTATTAAATGATTATCTTAGCACAGTTCAATGAATATCATAAATCCTCATCTTTTACATTCGACATTTGTCATTAAAATACAAAGGCAGGGGTACAATCCCATATATTAGTGGTGCACAGTAAAACAAGCAGACAGAGAGTAAAGGATTTTCATCGCAAATATTTTTTATATCGTGTGCGATCCTGACAACGTTTAGCTATTCAGATTTTGTGGTGTCGACATTTTCTGCATTCTATATTTTGAAAACTATTATTCTGCTGGGAGTACGTGATTGTTTGCGTTTCATTCAAATCATCCTCTCTGTGAGAGCTTTCTTTTCTGAGAATTTTGATTAATTAGTCATAATGTTTATTTAGTGAATTTCAAGTTGGGTATGTTCAGATTACCTAAAAGCCATTATGGTTTTGAGTATCTATATGTGTAGTTGTTGTTTGTTTTTAAAATAAATTTATTAAGGTGGATACATTATTGCAAAAAAATAAGCAATTCATGAAAACAGTACACCCAAAAAGGACACTATCATTATCAGTTATTCTTGCCACTATCCCCAAAGTTGTTCTTTCATGTTGAAAACATCATTATAATGGAATGCGACTAATAAGCAAATTAACTGAATCCGTCTAGTGTTATTATAATCTTTGTGTACCGCCTAGATAAAAAAATAAGAAATAAATTTTATATTCATTCTCAACAATAACACACTGTCCTGCCCTCGTTAAGGCTCATTATTCCAATTCGTAGCTATATAACCGCCTATAATCCCGTGAGAAACAAGATTTTTAAAAGAATAAATCGTCAATGGTCTTGTACGCACATAATGCAGGGTGGTTCCTAATAAGTTTGGTGGAAAATTCATGCCACTACTACTGTATTCATTTTATGTTACTAGGATCGTACACAAATCTGCTTTTTCCTTTGCTGCTGGTGGATCATTGGTCATCTTACCTCGAAATTAAATGTAATAAAATCCATTCTCCTCTTTAAATCCGTAAACAAACATACTAAGCCGTCGTAAAATTACTGCGAAACAGAAATAACGAAACACAAAAAATTGAAGTATAAAAAAAGACGCAAAACACAGCCCAGCACTTTTGATAAACCCAGCAACTCTGTTTTCATATTCTACCCACTACTACTGCTGTTGTTGCATGCAGTTTCAAGCTTTTCGTTGTTGTCGTCGTCGTAAGGAAGTAGGAAAGAAAAACATATATCACAAAACCTGAACATGTGAAAGCCTTACAAGTAGATCGCACAAAGAAAATAATGGCACAACACTACAACGTATACATACAGAAACTCTTCTCAATGGGCCTTAAGAAGTTGAAACCATTGAAAACTAAAAACAACTCTTGTGAACATAACTGTTCAAGATGCAATGGCTCTATTATCTTGGAATTTAACATGGGAAGAGGCATTTTTATTGCTGCTTTAAAGTAGCAAGAAGAAATAAAGCTATAGCTGTTGTTGCTCGAAAAAATAAAAATAGCAAAGGAACGTTACCCCTTTTTAATCTCGTTTTTTACGAATCCTCTATTCATACTTTTTTCACATACACAGTGACAGTCAGATTCTGCGTGAGTCTACATGTACAGGAACCAGCTAGAAAATGCATTAAATTCGATAAGGCCGTCTGCCACCAAAAAAATCCATTCCCAAAACAATTCACTCTTTCACAGGACACATAGTGCTGTTGCAGTCAGTAGCAGTAGTAAGCAGACACATGTGTGTTTGTATATATATATCTTGCCTGAAGACAAAATCATCAACATAAAAATGGCCTGTCAAATGGTGTTTTAACCATAGTAGTACCCGTCTGAAATCTGCAAAGGGGAAATCCTCTCTTTTTTATGGCCTTTTACATCTCAGAAGCCAACCTGACGATAAGAACGGAAGTTAATTACAATAGTGACAGGTGACTGGATTAGTGCATTGGTCAAAAGTTTGAACCAACGTGTGTGTACATGAAAGCTTGACATGTAAAAAAAACTTTTGAGTTGGGTATGCTGTCTGCAAGTGATAATTTCTTTTTTTGCACCTTACCAAAGTGCAAGGTTCGCATTTCGCCAAGGATATCATATCACTAGCTGTATTCTCTGTAGATTTAGGCAATCTCTCTTGACGTACTCCCATCCCAGATTGTCGTATTTAACTCTTATTAAAGTATAAAACGACGTGGTGATTTATCTTAAACCATTTTACTCAAGGTTAAAAAAATTCTCTGAGACAATCTGCTTCAATAAGGTGTCATCATGAAAATGCTGAGTTACAATAAAACGATGTTTGTTCACAATGAGTTTTTTAGCTTTATATTTGAGGTGCAGTTAGTTTTTGATGCCATGATCAAAAGTATGTAGGCAATCTAGGCTTATTCGTGTGCTTCGATACACGATTCTGTAGAAATTGCTTGTCAATATGCCCATGTAGATGTAGGCAGGTCTATTGTGTGTTTTTGCTCATTTCAGTTAAGTACCTTTTTCCAACAGCAAACTTCATCGGAGGGAGTGCTCCTTCGTCGTCGTCAGATATACAACAGGCATTCATGTTTCTCACCATTCATAAAACGTAAATATAGCCGAGCACCTGTAATATTTTACATTCAAATGTCACGATTGCTTTTTAGATCAAATTCAAGAAAGCAGAGCCTCGCCTACCTTTTAACAGTTTTTAAAAAGCGACTTATTTGCCCATAAATCCAGCTGTCAGTTAAAAGTGTTGTTTAACTTATAGGGTTCATATATATTGTTGTGAATGTGGAAAAAATCCCATAGAATTCTTACAATCATGAAATTTTCTAATAATGATACACCTCTCTTTTTCTTTCTCGCTCTCCCTCTCCCTTTTTTCCTGGCAAACAATAAACTCATCTGCTGTGCCGTAGCGAATCAAGACTGAACAGCAAAAGGGCATGCAATAATAAACAAACAGATTTTGGTACTCCAGCTAAACTTATGAAACACCTTTGTCAGCAAACAAACACTTGCCAACCTTTTCAGTTTACAGAGTTCAAATGGCATTAGTGTTTATAATGGAAGTGCACGTCGTAATAAAACTGCATATAGACCACACGGTGGTTACGAAATCAAAGCCCAAAATTTTTTTGCTGATAGTGCACCATCAACAATTGTATCAACGACGCTGTTTTTTTCAAGAAATGAAAGATCAAGAGGTCGCCCAAAATTGCAATAAAGTGTGCGTCAAAAATGTTCATGAATTTTAACCATTTTACGTAATGCGCTCATTATTATTATCGTCCTCTGCGCAACATAATGTCACAAGTTACCTGTATACGGCATATATAAGCACATGCGTGGGGATTGTGTGTGTGCATTTATTTCTGCGTTAAATGATAATGCTCGGCCATCACCATCATAATATCAACAGCAGTTTTAACAAAAATGGACATCGTCACTCGTCACACAGAGTGAATACCATTATAGAGATCTGCCATGAAGAAAACGACACTAGGCTCAAAACACGCTGCATTATACATGGCAGAGTACGTGCATCATAACATGATTATTGCGTTCAAAGAAGTTTCTCAAAACATATTGCGACATTTGGAGCCTGACTTTAAAAAAATGAACTTGAATTTTACACGAGCCTTTTCATTAATCTACACTGCCATTTCGACAAGCGTTTACTTCTCTTGAGTCTAAGTTTTAATGTTTTGAGTCTTAAAGAGACCTTCGAGAAAGGCGCAGTTCAATACTAATTAGCATTACAACAACATTACATACACACACAGAGAGAGAACGTTCCCTTGTATCGCAAACAAGGTGAAATTCCCAAAGAAAGAGAAAAAACATTCTGGTATAATACTTCCATTCAACTAGCCCAGCGTATAATCTCTTTCCTCGTGTAACTTTTTTTTGCATATGTGGTGGAGTATGACTATGACCGTGTAAAATTATGCATTTTAAGCTTATTTTGGTGGTAAAATTAGTATGCACAATGTCATAAACACTTCACTTTCTTCCTCAGACAAACTATCAGAGGGGAGAGGAGTACGGATCGCAAAAGAGATTCGCTCTCGTTGCCACTACTGCTGAAACATCTCTTGTTTACGTGTATGTACCTATACTCATGTAAATTTTTTTCTACAGTGAACACCCGGCACATGTGCCCATTTGATCTTGAGAATGTCTGCCTAAATACATAAACAATATGTAATATTTGGGCACGCGAGTGTTTCTCTCTCTCTCTTCTCTCTATCATGTTGGTCCTCACAGGTTTTGAACTTCAAGCATACTTTTCGCTTCAAAATTGTGGAACCCAAGCTGACAGTTTGAAAGAGTTTTATCGTTGCATCACTCATACTTACAATGTTTACATTTGTTCTAGCGCCCAGCGTCCACGATTAAATTGATGTTTGATCTCGCTCGATAATAAAAACCACAGATCATTTTTCCTTTGATATCGTATGAAACCTCTCTGTATTTTTTGATGTGGTTGTAAATATCATATTAGAAAGTAAATTTTATCGAGTTATGCAAGCAATGCAAATACAAAATTGCCATATTACCCTTCTTGATATCTCCAATCGTTCCTTTGACTTCTTAGCTTTTCCACAAATAACGTCGCTTTTGTTTAAGGGGAAAATATCGCTGTCTTTAGCTTCAACTTTTGACGGCACCGTAATAGTTCTCATAAATTTTTATCACTCACAAAACACTGACACGTTCAAAAAATGCACTATTGAAATTAAAGTGTATTTATACAAAGGTAAAATGCAAAGAGATTAGTCATCTGCATATATGCATATCACTGACTGACAACGCAAGCACTACCACTACTCTCTCAACGAATTATTTGCCGTGTGCGTTATCCACGCGCCACTGCCTTTCAATGGGCGAAGATGGCATAAAAGGATTGTTACAGAGAATTTTACTTTATATCAATATTACAGCACTGGCACACTACTCACCCTGACAGGTTTGTCCTGCGTTGGGCGAAAGGAAAGTTTGGTGCAGGGAGTATTGAAAATCTCTGATATGATGACTGTCGAATAACCTGCAATATCCTCTGCCGATTCAAAACTTGCGTTACTCACAAGACCCAGTGCTCTCCACAACCATACGATGCTTCACGCTGTTTTCGTAAGCTTCTTGTTGTTGCATGTGCACTCTCTGATTGCACAAACGTCGAACCCTAGCATCTTTTAGATAAATATAACGTGCTTTTAGACGATGATGATCTGCGTATGCAATGCTTAATATATCTATATATGATGTCTTCAAAACTCTCTGGCTTCACCGCTTACACACACTCTCTCATTAAGCCGACAACAGGAATCAAATAATATTATTAACTTTACGAATCGACTACAACTACAACGGAAAACACAGACCGTCGTAATATGGTCCTCGTCACCTACAGCAGTAAAAGAAATCACTGACAGGCGGCAGTCTGTTTTCTCGTCGTTGCAAATGTAAAAACAGAGACACGTTCACAGTTAAATTTGTGTGTGAGTTTAAACTGTGTAGCTCTACATGCAGTAAGCATGTATGCAACTGACACCATCACCACCACTAGCTTGCTTGTAGCGGTACCAAGTGCAATGATATCTAACAATCGTCTTCATTCTAGGGATTACCAGACAAGACTGACAGAATTTTTCACCATTGTTGCTGATGAGTTCTCACAAACCGTCTCCTCATATAACAAATGACTCGCGTTTTACAACCCAATGTACCTGTCAATACAACACACAACTAACCATCGTCGTATGTTCATACAATCTTGTGTGAAGCTGCACACATGCATTTATGTACGTGCATTTTAAAGATATATTGTTATGTTACACATTATTACATGTCAGCTTTTATGCTGATATCCATGTGTTGCATTGTTTGAGTGTAAATCTGGTAAGCATTACCGTCATGCAGGTACAGAGGGGAAGTCGCATGCAGGGACGAGTAATAGTATATATGCACGTTAGTTACGCTTTACGCTGCTGCAGTAGCGCAGACAAATGTCTAAAATAACGTAAAACGTACATAATAATGCGAGCGTAGTTATTTGCGGCAAATGCGGGCGGTTGTCTCTTCTTTAATTTTATTTACCAGCGTGCCTTGAACTGACTTAGGCAGTTGTTGTAGAGGTGAACATATTTATTCGTTTAACATCCTTGCTCAGCAAGCCAACAGTCCACATGTACTTTATCAAGCGAAACATCATCCCCAGATTCTTGACGACGGCGATTCATCAAATCGTCGACTCGTCTCCGTTATTGTATGCGCATTTTAGAGCCAATCATTGAAAATGAACTAAAAGGGCAGAAATAAAGATGCACGTTTTTAAAAAGATATTATTTTACAAAGGGAGAGAGAGAGAGGAGTAGAGAGCGTGTCTGGCTGTTTGAATTGGACAAACAACCAGTCAGAAATTGCAGTCAGTTCATTCATTCCTGTCTTCATTTTC